>MU223225.1:9835306-9871591 GCA_018584345.1 Thuja plicata
TGTAGTACTCTGACATGACTTTTTCTGGTGGACTCTTTTGTGAGCTAAATAATTTCAAGACCCTGTTTTGGTGAACCAAACATGTCATGCCATATTCCGGAAATCATTTTGAGAATTTGATCTTCCATAATTTCATTTTGAGAATTTGATCTTCCAGAATTGACTATATCTGGCATTTGGTATTCCGTGGTCCAAACGGGCCCTTAACTAAAGCAAGAAGTTGGGTTGCTTGGAATTTGGATTTGGGCCTGGTGCAAGGTGGTTAGAATAGTTTTAAATGTCTTACATGAATGATTTCACCTACACGATGCATGTAGAGGGGCATGTTTGCAAGTTTATATAGGAAGTACAAACCTCCTAAAAGCTCATTCAAACCCCATTTGTTCATTGGACGTGTCCATGCTAAAAGGATGTATGCTCAAAATTGTTTCAATGCTTCAGCATGAATATTGCTTCAAAATGGATGATTATGAAATAAAAATGGCATCATAAGTTTACATGAAAAGATTGTTTTATGATTTGCTCTCAAAATAGCATTATAACTCTACATGGAAGGTGGATGAAATTGTGAAGGAATGAGGTTTCTTTTATAGAACATGGGTGATAAATCAAGGGTCAGGATGTAAACCTGAGGAGAGACTCAGATGCACCTAGAAAAGAGCACATGGATTATGCTTCTTCAAGTGTATCATATGATAATAAGTGTCACAATATGATTGGGTTGAAAATAGGGAGGAATGTGACCATTTAGGGAAGTGAGCCAAGGGGATGAGAGGAGACATTAGGAGATAAGGCTATTAAAGAGGGTGTAAGAGCCTTAATGAGAAGTGTAAAAGCATTAATGAGACATTAATGAGGGTCTTAATGAGACATGGGTGAGGGGATAAGATAGAGCTTGAGAAAGTTGACTTTGGGGAAGGGATTGAATTCCTAAACCAAGGATTAGGAATGTGATATCATTAGGGAAAGATTAGGATTAGCATGGGTGAAGAGGTTGGGATTAGTTTGAACTCTGAGTTAGGTGGTTGAGATAGGTTAGGTTAAGGGTTAAAGGGAGTATTAATAAATTGAATTACATAAATAACATATTCATTCAATAATAGGGGAATAGGGTTTTAATTAATTATTAAGTTATTGGTTACTTTTAATAATTAATCATGACTATAGCCAATTAATTGAATTAATTAAGGCTAGGGGATGACACATGTCAATTAGGTAATGCTTAATTACTTAGTTGATATGTCCCAGAAGACAATAAATATGATTGAATTAGGTTAATCAAATTTAGGTGTCTACATATATCTTTTGTTTTTATTTTAAATTTTGTATAATTAAATATTTGGCTTCAATTTTTTCTTTGCAAATGATTTTCAATCTATCTTTTTATATTTATTGTCTTACCTTAATCATGATATTATTTTATCAATTAAGATTTGTACTACTAAGTATTCCTTTGTTTACATTTTGTATATTTTTTGTTCTCTTTTTAAGTTATCTTCTTTTAATATTATTTCTTTTTGTGTGTTCTTCATTGGTCGATTTTTATTCCTCTTTCTTGGTCCTTCTTTAAGATTTGTTGACTAATTTGGGTTCTTTGCATGGTGGTTACCTCCTCGCTCTGTACATCTATTTAACTCTTGTAGACTAATACTAATTTTTTATTCTTTTCTCTACCATGACCTCATTTTGATGATAGATCATGGAATATAATTTCATATGTTGATGTTAAAAAATGTTACACAACCAAATTCAAAAATATATGCACTTTGATATCATGGACTTTGAAAAATTCATATTGTTAACTAAATTTTGAATTCATCTTCTTCCATAATGTCCACAAAAAATGGCCAATGAATTTTGCATCCCTATATTGATAAAATACTCTTAGATAATCCATACAATCTTACAATTTCTTTAAAAATAAATCAACTAGAAGTACTACATTAGTTTTCTTACAAACGATAGAATGTGTATTCCTCGTTATCGTAACATATATTCCATATTAATATCCCCTCATATTTTCTTTGAAATTAGTGAAGGCTTATAGTTGGGGAAAATATGATGGTTCATTATTATAATCATTGTTTGGTCAACTCAAGTATGACCTGTTAATTCACCACTATGATTTTTCTTGATATAATTCTTTAAATGTTCAATAAGCAATAAAGATAGATTTATGTTGTTGAATCAATCATAATTTCCACTTCTTTTCAAAAAGTAAAAATATTTATGCTTAGAATCCAATTTGACAATTATGCAATCATTGAATTCCAAAGCTTTATTTAAAATTATAGGAACAATCTTCTTCTAAAAGATACATTTAATTACATGTTGTTTAGACATATAAAAAACTTATTAAAAGTTATACAAACAATCTTCAGACCAAGTTGGAAATTTCATATTGTATTTTTATTTGCATTTATAAAATATTCTATTGTTAATGCAAGTTATTATTTGTCTATATGCATTCTAAGTAATGACAATGTTTGCTTGCAATTTTCCTGGCAAAAGAAAACCTTCAAAAAAATACTTTTTATCACCATCACAAAACAAAACTCTTTTACTCTTATTACAGTCACTCCCCACATCTTTAAAGAGTTTTTTAAGAAACATTACGTCTTCAATAAAAATGCTTTATAGTATTCATATTTGCACCAAATTCATATTCAAATTCTTCTCTTTTATCATATTCCAATAAAACAAGTTCTTCAAATTAAGAGAGTGGGAGATGTTATGCATATCCTAATTCGTATCCATATTCCATATGTAAATAATAACATTTGAATATTTTCAGATCATCATTATAAACATGCTTTCAAATTAATTATTTTATGAAGATTCAACTATGTAGTTTTAAAGTCAAACTCATAAAAGCTTTATGCACTAATTCCACCAAAAGCTTTATGTACACACATATGAAAAAAAATATTTCAATTGAAAGAGAGAGAGATGTTATGCATACCCAAATTCTTCTATCACATTTTAATAATAACAACATTTGAATATGAAAAGAACTGCGCTCTGCAATCTTCTTGCGCTCTCTTAATTTGAATTTATGGTTCATATGACTGTATATTCTAGGAGAATGTAAAGTCCCCCTGCAAGGAGCCCAAGTTGAAGGAAAATTTGGCCTCCCCGGGTTCTTTTGGGACTGTCAAACTGGTTCCATCTACTGATGAGGTCCTGGCTGCCCCTAATGATGCGAATCAAGTGAATCCCGATAAGGAAGAGTCATAAGTTTACCTCTTCACAGAGGGGATTTTGGAAGAGATGAAGTCCCCCCAGGTTGGTAACAGTCTTGAAGAGGGTGAAATCCCTCAGGTAGAGAATCACCCCATTGTTCAGCTGATGTGTCTAACATCAAATTTGTTTCAACTGCCTCGACAACCGAGACTCTGATTATTGAGGACATTTCTACTCATAAGTTTTATCCACTCCTACGGCTTCTAGGAGTCTCCCCTCCTGGTGTGTCAATGTGATTGAGAAACTCACTTCCTAGAGTGAGATGGTGGTAGAAGAAGTTACTAAGTATTATTCTTTCTCCTGTCAGTAAGGCTTCTGTTGTAGGTCTCAATGCAGATGAAGATGAAGAGTGGAAAACTCAGATGAAGAAAACTAGGAGCAAGAAGATTGATGTGGGACTTGATGTCAAGGCTGGAAGACCTTCAGAAAGAATAAGGAGGCATAAAGTTATAGAAGGGAGATTGCCTCTGGTAGGCAATTAACCCTAGACCTTAACCAAAAGAGTAAGAAATGATGTTCCTTTCTTGGAACATCAAGGGACTAAATAGTCCGCAGAAATAGTATGCTATTAAGAAATATATTTTTGAACATAAGATTGATATTTTATTGCTCCAGGAGGTTAAAATGTCATATAGTACTTTTTCTGAGATGGGAAAACTTTGGCCTGGGGCCTCTTTCTTTTATTCAGAGTCGGTAGGGGCTTTAGGAGGGATTGCTACTTTTTGGAACCCTAATAAGGTGGAGGGGGAGTTCAAATACTTAGCTATTATTTTTAAGGTGGATGATGTTCATTGGCACCTCTTCAATATCTATGCCCCTAACCATCGTCTGGGAAGAAGGCTGGTTTGGGAGGAGATTACTAATAGCATTATGGAAGACCAAAATGTGAGATATATGCTTGCAGGGGACTTCAAATCCCCTATGTCCCCCTTTGAGAAACTGGGAGGTCTGATGAATTACACATACAACATTGGTGATATTTCTAACTTTGTCTGCAGAATGAGCCTCTTTGATTTGGAGTTGCAAGGTAATTCCTTTCCTGGTCTAATAATAGAAAAGGTGAACACCTTATCTAGGTTAGACTGGATAGATTTATTATTTCTTCTTCATGGAACTTAGGGCTCAACTCCTCTATTTCTTCTCTTCCTAGAACTACTTCAAATCATAACCCTCCATTGTTGAGGTGGCTTGAGAAGCGTAGATCTGGACCCACTCCTTTAAGGTATGAAATAATGCGGGCTTCTCACCTAGATTTTAGGGACCTTAATAAGGGGTGGTGGTCTACACCAGTTAGAAGTTCTACCATGTTTCGAGTTGAAAAGAAATTGTATCTAACAGGAAGGGAGGTTAAGGGTTGGAGAAGGTCCAATTTTGGGGATATCTTTAAGAAAAAAAAGAATTGGGTGCAAAATTGGAATCTCTTCAACTTCAAATGGCAGTAGGGGATCCCTCTCAATCCTTACACCTTGAGGAGGAGGAGTGTAGGGCTAAATGGAAGGCTTTGTTGACTAATAAGGAGACTTACTGGAAATAAAGATTTTGTATTCAATGACTCAAAGAGGGAATTTGTAACTCCTCTTTTTTCCACAGGTCTACCAGTAAACATAAAAAAAGAATACTATTAGGTGTCTGCTAGATGATAATGGAAGGGTAGTCTCTGACCAAACCCAAATGGATACTATTGCCTCTTCTTTATTCATAAAATTGTATTCAGGAAGTAACAATGGTTACAATGAGGAGCAGTTGAATCAAATTTTATGCCACCTTCCCCAATAAATCACAAGCAAAGATAATGATCTCCTCCTTACTCAAGTGTCTAAGGAAGAAGTTAAATTAGTTGTTTTTGCTATGGATTCCCCCCTATTTTTTTTCTAGGATTTATGGGACATTGTCAACTTCAATTTTACTAAGGCTGCAAGGTATTTCCTAAGGACTGACAAGCTTATGAGAAAATTGAATGACACCTACATCGACCTTGTCCCTAAAACTCAAGATCCTAAGTCTATGAATGACTTTAGACCGATCAATCTTTGCAATACCGTCTACAAGATCTTCACTAAGATTTTGGTGAATAGACTTAAACCTCTCCTTGACAAGTTTATAAGCCCTAATCAGAAGGGATTTGTCCTAGGTAGACAAATCCTTGATGTTATAATTAGCACTCATGAGATTATTCACTTTATGAACAAGTGTAAGGAAGCTAGAATGGCCTTTAAGTTGGATATTGCTAAATCTTATGAAAAAGTGAATTGAAAATTTTTATACAAAGTTTTGTTAATGCTTGGTTTCAATCATAAGCTTGTTTATATCATTGGTGAATGTCTTGAAATGGTTAGATTTTGTGTGTTGGTCAATGGTGTGCCTTGGGGAAGATTCAAGGCGGGTAAGGGGTTGAGACAAGGAGACCCCTTGTCCCCCTACCCTTTCATTATGATTGCTGAGGTCCTTAGTCATAGCCTAATGCACTTATCTGCTATTGGAAGAATCACATGTGTTAAGTCCAATTCCACTCTCCCCCCTTCAATTTTTCAACAGTTTGTTGATGAAGAATTCTTGTTTGGAAAATCCCTTGTTGTTGAAGCTAGGGAATGAAAGATTCTCTTGGATAAGTATGATGTTGCTTCAGTTCAATGTATCAATTATAAAAAAATAGTGTTTTCTTCTTTAACACGAATAAGGATTTGCAGGTTAAAATCCTTGACATCGTGGGATGCTAGGCGATCAACCTCCCTATCACTTATCTTGGGATTCCTCTTACTATGAAGGAGGTTACAATAGGTTTTTGGAACTCTATTTTGGAACGTACCCAGAATAAATTGGCTGGCTATAAGAGCAAAATATTAAGTAGTGCTAGTAAACTTCAACTCCTCACTGCTTCCCTCCAAGGGATTCCAATATATTTTTTTGTCTCTATTTAAAATATTTGGATCAATGGATGAAATATTAGAGAGAATACAACACAATTTCTTATGGACTGCGATGGAGGAGAAAAAATGAATGGCCATAGTCAATTGGGACATTGTGTGTCTACCTAAATGGATGGGGGCTTGTAATATGTAAACTAGTCAGGTTGAATAAAGCTTTAATGACAAAAAATGCTTGGAAGTTGGTGAATGACGCTATTGATTGGTGCGAGATTATGGAGGCCAAATACCTTGGCAAAGAAGACTTCAATAAAGATATTTCTACTAGAACTCTTCCTCAAGGATCCAAGATATGGAATAACATCCTTAAATGTAGAAGTCTCCTCAAAATGGGCTTGAAATGACAATTAGGAAATGATAAGGGTATCAGATTCTGGGAGGATAGTTGGATTGACAACAAGCCTTTGGAAGAAGGGAGGTTTAGCCTTTTAAAGAATAGTCTTAAACACAGGGTGGGAGATTTTATTGTAAACTACATGGACCAAGGAGGTAAATGGAATGACTTGTCCCACCTCCTTGCTCATAGACTTGAATTATCTAACAAAGTGCAAGACCTCATGTCTACTTTGCAAAGTATCAGAATTCCTATGTTTAATAGAGTTGACAAAGTGATCTGGTCCCTTACCCAATCAGGAAAATTCACTGTTAAGTCAACCTATAGTCTACTTATAAAAGACCAAGGTGATCCAAATTGCTAGAAGAAAGTTTGGAATCAACAACTCATTCCTAATATTAATTTCTTCAGGTGAGCAGTGATGTATGGTAAAATTTTGACCCAGGATAATCTTGTTAAAAGAGGCTTCTCTCTGGCCAATAGGTGCATCTTGTGTAAAAGGGAGGAGGAGAATATCAACCATTTGTTTATTCGTTATAAGTTTGCTTCTCATATTTGGCAAAAAATCATACTAAAGTTCAATCTTCAATGGGTTTTTAGTTGTGACATACAACAATCTGTGCTCGTCTGGCAACCTATCTTGCACCACCCTCTCTCTGGAAGGAACTGATGCAGAGGGGTGTGATATCCTATTGTCCCATACCCTGACCAATAAGGAGATCTCTAACTAGCCCTCCAAGTTTGGTCAAGAGATTTACTTCACAACTCACTCCAAGAGCCCACTCCCCTTGTAGCCTTGTCCAACCACTAATCTTCTCGGCACATACATGAATGCTAACACATACAGGGACGCTCGACACATACATGAATGCTCAACAATAACTGCAACTTGGTAGTCCAACCACTAATCTTCCCTTAACACAATATCTTCCCAAACAACTAGGGAAACCCTTGACAGTTTCAAACACCCTTTTCAATGCTACAAAACATATCCAAAACCCAGGGTATGTTACCTCGAACCAACTACTAGATCCACTACCTTTGCAACAACCAAATAGGCCTAAAATGCACCCAATAACAAAGAAACTTCTAAGAGATATTTCTCCCTTGAATCCCAACCATGAAAAAATGTTAGACAATGGTTAGAAACACCAGATTATCAAGGTTTTGGGTCACCAACATTCACCTATTCTTCTAGGCATCAAACCCTCACTTCTAGGGTCATTAGGCTAGGGATTTCTAGTAATGACTCTTCCAAACTTCTCCAGATCCTCTCAGTGGATCATACACCTTCTAATGGACCCCAATAGCCACGATCCATCAAAAAATACCCCCATCCCTTGAAGTATTTTTTCACACTAATCGCTGGTGTCAATCTGTGCACCCTCAATCAACAACTCGCCACCATTTTGTGGTCTTTCCTCCACAATACCTGCACATCCCTGCATCTAAACACTATACAAGGATATGATACATGCTATTAGACTCCTCCCACCAATTACATTAACCAAAGAGGGTGGGAGAGTCTATCCAATCATGGAGATTTCAAAAAACAAAGTGTTGATTGCAAACAATCCACAACCAAAATAATGTTTGTGCAAGAAAATGTATTTGTTATTGATTCAAAACCATTTACAATGATTCTCCTCACACCATACCTCTACATACTCTACAATCTCACGTGGATCTCCATTAAATGGATCCCCAAACACTCAACAACCAATCAAAAACTAACTTTAAACTGCCTACAACAGTCAAAATTCATTGTTTACATAATTGCAAGTTTTAAAAGTTGTCAAGTTGACAACTACCTTTGTCAACTTGACCAATACATGTTATACCTTTGCTTAGACACCTATCTAAGGCTTAAAACTCTACACTAAACCAAAACACTCCTCCTAAGGTCATCTAGATCTCATAGTGACCCTTAAGGCTTATTTTGCCAACAAGGCACTATTACATCATTTTAGCACATTTAGTGCATTTACATCGTTTTAATGGCTATACTAGTCGTATTAAAATCATGAACGACCTTCAAGGTCTTTATTGTCTTCCATTCCCCCTAGGATCTATAAGTGACCCTAGTGCACCTTCATGTCCTTGGTGCTTGGCCTTGGTGCTCCTGCACCATACTCCTTAGCTTTAAAACTTTTCGAAGTCCTCTTGGAAACCTACAAACAAAACAAGGTCAACAAAGAAAACATATTTATCTTCACCCTTGGTTTGAAAAGATCATCATTGATGACCCATGGCATCCTCTCTTGATGCTACTCCATCCCGCACTCGTTCATCTTCACTCTAGGCTTGCCTCCCATGGGAAAAATGTAGACCACCAACTGGTCACAAGTCTTCACTTCATCCTTAGTCTCATGCCATGAGACCACTGCTGCCATATTCAACTCTTCATCGTCTTCAAACTTGAAGTCTCTTCCCATTGAGACCAATGCATCTTGGATCACATGCCTCTCCTCTTGGCATTCCAAGTCTTCCTCAGCATTCATGACTATCTTCTGAGCCCCACCAATGACCCTATAGTCAGGTTCTTCCTCACCTACTACCATCTTTGGTTGGTCTTCACCATGCCAGTCACCTAGGCATACCAATAACTCACTAGTCATGTTGGCTTCCTCTTTAGTCATGCTACCTTGTTGTTTGCCATCTTCCATCACCAAAGGACATAGCACTGCCCCTACCTGAAGAATTTCTTCAGATTCAAGTCCTTCACGACTTGATTCACTACTGCACCCATCAATATCTTCCTCTTGTACCTCTGATTCAGATTGTAGAACCTCTGATCCAAAGCCTCATCAAGGCTTCTCAACCTTTCCTCTTCTTCTTTCTCTTTTCATCTCCTTTTTTTCTCATCGGCCAAATACTAAGAGCATTGTCCACCTCCTTATCTGATTTTGTCAGGTACATCTTCACTAATCGAGGATCTTTCAGATGTCAGGCCACCACTTTGGAACACTCTCAAAGGATAATTCAACTCTAAGCATCAACAAAGGACCTTCAATCTTCAAATCCCAGAAAGCTTCTCCACCACTTCAACCTAGGATGCTCCTAGGCTTTGATACCACCTGATGTAGAGGGGTGTGATATCCTACTGGTCCATACCCTGGTCAATAAGGAGATCTCTAACTAGCCCTCCAAGTCTGGTCAAGAGATTTACTTCACAACTCACTCCAAGAGCCCACTCCCCTTGCAGCCATGTCCAACCACTAATTTGCTCAGCACATATAGGAATGCTCGGCCAACATTGGACAAATTAGCAAATACAGGACGTTCGACACATACAGGAATGCTCGACAATAGCTGCAACTCGACAGTCCAACCACTAATATGCCCTTAACACAATATCTTCCCAAACAACTAGGGAACTCTTGACAGTTTCAGACACCCTTTTCAATGCTACAAAACATATCCCAAACCCAGGGTATGTTACCTTCGACCAACTACTAGATCCACTACCTTTGCAACAACCAAATAGGCCTAAAAGGCACCCAATAACAAAGCAACTCCTAAGAGATCTTGCTCCCTTTACACCAAACCATGAAAAAATCTTGGACAGTGAGTAGAAACACCAGATTATCAAGGTTTGGGTCACCAACATTCACCTATTCTTCTAGGCATCAAACCCTCACTTCTAGGGTCATTAGGCTAGGGCTTTCTAGGAATGACCCTTCCAAACTTCTCCAGATCCTCTCAGTGAATCATACACCTTCACATGGACCCCAATAGCCAAGATCCATCACAAAATACCCCCATCCCTTGGATTATTTGTTCACACTAATCGCTGGTGTCAATTTGTGCACCATCAACAACTCGCCACCATTTTGTGGTCTTTCCTCCACAATACCTGCACATCCCTGCATCTAAAAATTGTACAAGGATACCATACATGTTATTAGACTCTTCCCATCAATTACATTAACCACAGAGTGTGGGAGAGTCTATCCAATCATGGAGACTTCAAAAAACAAAGTGTTGATTGCAAACAATCCATGACCAAAATAATGTCTGTGCAAGAAAATGTATTTGTTATTGATTCAAAACCATTTACAATGATTCTCCTCACACCATACCTCTACATACTCTACAAACTCATGTGGATCTCCATTAAATGGATCCCCAAACACTCGACAACCAACCAAAAGCTGACTTTAAACTACCTACCACTGCCGACTATTTACATAATTGCAAGTTTTAAAAGTTGTCAAGTTGACAACTACCTTTGTCAACTCGGCCAATACATGTTATACATTCACTTAGACACCTATCTAAGGCTTAAAACTCTACACTAAACCAAAATACTCCTCCTAAAGTCATCTAGACCTCATAGTGACCCTTAAGGCTTATTTGCCAATAAGGCACTATTACACCATTTTAGCACATTTAGTGCATTTACAACGTTTTAATGGCTCTATTGGCCATATTACAATCATTAATGGCCTTCAAGGTCTTTATTGTCTTCCATTCCCCCTAAGATCTATAAATGACCCTAGTGCACCTTCATGTCCTTGGTGTGCACCTTCATGTCCATGGTGCTCCTGCACTAGGATATTCAGAGATGTTGAATTGCCCTCGGATGTTGTTTTCCATTCCTCCTTTAAGTTGCTTCTTGAGAACATGTATGTCGTGCATTGGAGATCTCTTTCACCTCCGTCTATTGGGATAGAAAAACTGCTAATGCCTGGAACCTCTCCAAGGACTTTGGTAAGTTTGATAACTCTAAAATTGTGGCTAGGCAAAGTACGATTTGGAAGCCTTCAAGGCCAAATTGGCAAAAGCTAAATTTTGATGGTGCTACCAACCATGGTGTTGAGGAAGGTGGAGGAGTAATAAGGGATCAGAAAGGGTATAGCTCTCTTGTGGGGAATCAAAATTGCTAATTTTATAGGGATTAAACACCTGTAGATCGAAGGTTACTCGAAAATTATTGTTGATGCTATTAAGGGTCTTGCCTGGATGGGGTGGAAAGTGGAGAGCATTATAAAGGATATTTTTGTACTCCTGACTAGTCTGGATAGTTTCACTGTTCATCATAAGTATAGAGAAGGCAACTCTGTGGTTGACTCTATGGCTTTTGTCAGTCTGCAGTTAAATGGCTTACTATGTTGGAGTGCGATCAATCGGCTACCAGAGACTACCTAAAGCCTGCTAAGGCATGAGGAGCATAGTAGCACTAACAATAATGTTGAAAGTTGATTTTGTCCCTTTCATTAGTTTTTGCTTTGGCACCTTAACTGACATATGGGTAAATTCAAATCTTACCCTGGATTTAAATTTGAAAATCTTACCCTGGATTTAAATTTGAATGTCGTGGTGTTGATGGATAGACAACTAGACACCTTCCACTAGCAGTTCACACTTGAGGAAAGACCATCATTTCTGTTTTGGTTATAGTGTTTATACTTTGAAAAACTTGTTGATTTTCCCTGTGTGGCATATGTTTATTACTGTTATGACTCTAAACTCGTATGCCTTAAACTATCTCTATTACTATGCTAAGTGGTGCTATGCTTATGGTATGTGGTATGTTATTAGATGGAGGTTTGTTTTTTATAGAGGTAACTTAGGTGGTTGTTTTTGATACGTCTTGGTTAATGTTTTGTTAATGGTAACCATGTGGTTGATCCTCTGGCAGGATTGTTTTGTTTTCTGGTTGTATCTTGGGACAACACCCTAGTCATCAAAAATAATATTCAGGTCATCATTGTAAAACATGTTTTCAAATTAATTATTTTATCAAGATTCAACTATGTAGTTTTAAAGTCAAACTCATAGGAAGTGTACAGACCTTACTGCAATCTATGAATGTTTAACCATGAAATTTCTTACAAAATCAAACCCACTTAAACTTTAATCATAGAGTTTCCTCCAAAAGCGATAAAAGACTTAGCTTGCAAGAACTTCAGCTTTCCAATTCTTCTTTATTACAAGAGCTCAACAAATTGTAAAAACACATAGAAAGTGGCTAGCACAAACCATACTATCATGAACACCTAGAAAGTGGCTAGCACAAACCATACTATCATGAACACCAGCATTTATTACTATATCAGCCATCATAATACTACTACAATCTAGGAATGTTTAACCATGAAATTTCTTACAAAATCAAACTCACTCAAGCCTTAGAGTTTTCCTCCAAAAGTGATAAAGCACTTAGCTTGCAGAAACTGCAGCTTCCCAATGCTTCTTTATTACAAGAGCTCAGCAAATTGTAAAACAACCTTCCAACTGTACTGGCCTGACGGATTTTATGTTTTCAATAAAAACACACTGCGCTCCATGCAAATTCAAATTCAAATTCAAATTCATCTTTTATCACTACTATTTAATAAGTTCAAGTTCAAAAAATACCTAAAGGTTTTTCACGGTCATCACTATCAAATGTGTTGAATTATTATTAAAACACATTTCACGGCTCAATAAATTCAGATTCTTTATGGTTAGAACCAGCCTTAATTTCAAACACATCACGTTCGCAACTCAGCAAATAAATGCAGATGAAAAACGCATTTATTTATGGCATTAATTTCAAACAAGTTACCTTCTTTATCGCTTATCAGAAGGTTGGATTTTGATTCTTCTTTATAAATTTCAAAAAACCTTTTAACACCATGCAAAAACCCTTCGGAAGGTTTGAGTTTGAAGATTCATGCTATATGCTATTTGAGTATGAAAAATGGCTCAGCATGAGACATACTTGTTAAAAAATCACAGTTCGAATCTATATACAAAATATTTATATAGAGACAGGAAAAATTGCCAACAGCAGCAGTTGTTGGCTGAATGAACAAATAATAAGAAGTTTGAGTTGAACAAATCAGACTTTCAAAAGCACAAATCCTGCTCTTTTCTCTTCAAAAGAATAGTCTATACCTTGCTGCTCATGGTCATTGTAAATCTGTTGTAGCTGCTGCTGCTGAGGTCGTAGTAGTACGCTACTATGTGATGTTGTAGTAGAGGTGCTGATGACAACAGTGCTTGATGACGGCAAAGGAGTTGCAGTCTGAGATGGAGGAGTTTTTGCGGGTGTTATGGACATAGGAATTGCCATAGAGACAGGCGTCATGTTCTCTTCATCTGGCCCAGCATTTGATTTGTTGGGAGTGAACATTGGAATAGTTTTCAAGGGACTACCATTTGGCATCATCTTGTTGAAGTCCTCATTACACTGGATTGGGAAGGAGTTTGCATTGGATTGGGATGGAGTTGTAGGAACAGGGGAGAGGGGCCGGCGATTTGGTTGCATGAAATTTGATTGATTTTCTTGACCTGGAGATTGGGAATAGAATGAATGTTTGTATGGATTCAGCCCAGCCACGTCCAAACCTCTTCTTCCTGACAAAAGAAACAAAGAAGTTCTGTTATTTTCTAGAGATGAAAAAAACAGATCAATGGGAAGCAAGGGAAGCTACAATATACTAATTAATAGTGCTAAAACAAAGCAACAAAGCATATTGAGGTCACCCTTAAAGATCAACTTGAAAATTATGTAGTTGAATCCCAACAAAACTGATAAACAGCAAAAACACCACTTAGGTGCAAAAACACCACTTAGGTGCAAAAACACCACCTAGGAAAGGAAAGGATCCTGTATTTAAGCACGTTCCAATATTTGTTAGGGTGCTCAACTACTAGACCCTCTTATCTAAAGGTGTTATTGTTGATAATACTACCCATAACTGAATAAAATGTTTTCCTTAGATCTAAAAGGTAGGAGACTTGCCAAGGAAGCTATTGCAAAAATTTGAGAGTAACTTAAAATTTCCACATAGGATTTTGAGAAGCACAAAGTTAGGGTGCTCAACTACTAGACCCTCTTATCTAAAGGTGTTATTGTTGATAATACTACCCATAACTGAATAAAATGTTTTCCTTAGATCTAAAAGGTAACAAATCATGTGATGCCACATCGGTGGACCAATAAAACTTGACTTAGTGCACAATTAATTATAAGGAGACTTGCCAAGGAAGCTACTGTAAAAATTTGGGAGTAACTTGAAATTTCCACATAAGATTTTGAGAAGCACAAAGTTAGGGTGCTCAACTACTAGACCGTTCCTCTTATCTAAATGCTAATAAAATAGCTTGTAGCTTATGTACTGATGATTACGCAAATAAAATACATATGGTTGACTCTTAAGGTAGTTGGATATATCTCTAAGAGACCACCCATAAAGATCGACTCAAAAACTATGTAGACGAATCCCAACAAAACTGATAAACTGCCAAAACACCACCTAAATGCTAATAAAATAGCTTATACCTTATGTACTGGTGATTAAGCAAATAGAAAACATTGCAAAACAACTTGCACTTACCTGCAGATAAGGTTTTCGATTCCTCCTCATGTTGGCTCTGCATACCGAATGCTCTACTCTCTCTTCTGGTCTCCTTTGTAAAATTTGGTGTTCCATGGCGAGAAAAAGCTGCATTATTGGCTTTTGGAGGCATAACATCTAATGTAGCAGCTTGTAGCATGGCTCCCCCAAGAGAGAGGCGCCTGTTTCCATTTGCTGTTGTTGGACGCTGGCCTTGGGTCTTTCTAGCACTATGTGATTTTGCAGGACTAGGTTTTGACCCGAACAGTGCCTCTTGCTCTGCTATAAGCTGACCCTGCAGCCTCTTCTGATCCTGCAATTCCTTTCAACAGTGAACAACTACTTCATGAATTATCAGGCTGCAAAAAAATTGTATATATGATGTTACTTACCCGTTGCCTTCTTCGTTCTTGTTCTTTCTGTTCTCTCATAAGGTTGTAATCTTCTAACATTTGAAGTAAAGGAACCTGGTTTTGTTTACATAATGATGGGATAAGCATCCTATTTTAGGTGCAACGCAATGTGTCCAATTCAAATGTCAAAATTAAAATTCCTTTTCAATAATGCTGATATAATCCAAAAAACTTACGCCATCATAAAGAAACTCCTTTCCCCTTTCTTTCTCCCATGCCATGGTCTTTGCCACCAATCCTTCCACCATCCCTGCATTGACAAGTAAACAGAAGGAACTCGCCGGCTATTAAGACTATGCCTATGCTCAACCAAGTCTCCAAGAAACATATGGTAGAGAATGCTAAAGTAGTTTCTTACCAGGTAGTTTACTAACAGCTGCACGAGCACGCTCTGCACGCTTCAATGTAAGGTGTGCACCCCTGCTTGCACTGTATCGGTTTTCATCCTGTTGCAATCATATATAGCATCATATAAAAGCACAGGAATATTGAACATAGAGAATTTTCTATTTGTCATCTCGTATACCTTATTATAATCCTCTAGCCAGACCTCCTCTTCACATGCAGATATCCATTTTTCAACTTTCTCAAGGATTTCCTTCCTGCTAAACGCTTCTTCTTTTGTCATTGCAATCTGTTCTTCAACAGTTTCAAGAAGCACTGATGGATCAACCAGTCCTGAAAACATTAGGATGAAAACAAAATCACACATCAGTTGATTGAATAAAAATAGATGTCCCTGGTTGTATTCTAACATAAGAAGCAAAACAAGCAGTGCCAAAAATTTACCAGAATCCATGGAGGCAATTGCTTCATCCATAGCAATATTACTTTCTGAGAAAAGGTGAGTTCTCCTACAGATTTCTTCCAGCTCTGTTCGCTTCTTTAGAACAAGTTCCTTCATTTTGCTTCCTTTCAGCTCCTCCAGCCTTGCAACCTCCGCTTCAACCTGCAGAATCATAATCAATTACAAAAAAAGTGACTTTATATGCACAAGCATGACATTAATATCTGCAAACAATACATTGGATATAGGTCAACCTGCATACATTTTCAATGAATTCCTCTGACAGGGAATTGGGAGAGCAGATTTCGTGCTCTGAAGCTGCAATATTACAGGTAACACTCTGGAACATCTGTTGCTCTTCAAAAGGTGTGTCCATTAAATTCCAGAGTTCAAGCATAGTAGTAGCCAAATCTTGAAGCTGTAAACATCCGCAGTAGAAGAGTTTTAGCACAACTTGGAGAAAAAAATACAGCAAAATGAAATAAGTTGTACAATTACAACAAATGCCCTATAAAAGAACTTGCCTTTTGCATTCTATTTCTTTTTTCTTCTCGCAATCTATGAATTGTCATGGCTAGTCTTTCAATAGTGTCATCACTAATGCTCTTTGCCTGTTCTGGCTCATCCAAGCTTGGATGCACTTCTTTCACAGTGTATGAGAAATCTAAGCCAAGGACCGAGCATAATCCATGAAGCGTATTACAATACTCAATGACTTTGAACAAGCGATTATTCTGGACGAAAAACAACAGAGAGAGAATGAGAACATGGAAACATGGAACAGAGGCAACGACTATAAAGGAGTCAGGAAATATTAAATGAAATGGTGATATTTCAAAGCAAGTGATAATCAAGAGGAAGTTTATGGGAAATCAAGACAAAAAGCACAGGTAATTTGACATATACATTTTAAGAGATGGCTACATATACATTACATTTAAGATATGATAATTTGACCTATCATATGTTACTGACCGTCAAAACAACAGAGACAGAATCAGAACATGGAACAGAGGCAACGACTATAAAGGAGTCGGGACACATTAAATGAAATGGTGATATTTCAAAGCAGGTGGTAATCATGAGGAAGTTTATGGGAAATCAAGACAAAGCACAGGTAATTTGACATATACATTTTAAGAGATGGCTGCAAATACATTACATTTAAGATATGGTAATTTGACCTATCATATGTTACTGACCGTCAAAATTGATCAGATGTTAGCAGAATAGAATCAAAATATCCAAACAAATCCATGATTTTGAAACAATCTGTCAATCAACTAGCCCCTGAAAAACCTTTCTCGCAAATGAAAAATAGACATCAATAACGACTAGTTCATAATATGTTTGCAAGCCACAATCAGATTTTCAAACCCCGGCCTTAAAAATCCCTGAAAACATTAATGATGATAACTGGTTTCACATCTTAGAATTTTAAATGCATTCTTGAGAATAAATATTTTATAAGGGTTTCCCACATACAAAACAAAGACTTCAAACATTCAGTAAGAAGGGAGAGCGAAAAAAGAATTTAAGATTAAAGCAATTTATGTGTCGCCGAAAAGTAGGGCACTGTGCATTAACAGCAAGAAAAACTGATTGTACAGATCAGAATTGCAGTGATTACAACTGATCTCACGAGTAATAGTATTACCCCATACCTGTAAACAATTACTGTATACCTCTGATTGGCCATTGGCTTGAAGAAACCCTTAAAACCCCAACATAACATAGCAAAGTCTAGATGTTTGAGCAAAGCATGAAATGGACCAGTCACAAAATCTTTACCTTCTCCTCTTGAAGTGCTTGGAGCTGCCTCTGGTATTCTTCAAGCTTTCTTACAGATAAATCGCTATCGTCTACACTAACAGCAGAAGGATTAACCTGAACATATCCAGCAATTTCATTGGAAATCTTTTGAATTTGTGTCTTAACATCTACAATTTGTTTAATCCGATCTTCTTTTCTCCGTCGCATTTCTTCCAAGTGCGGAGTAATAGCTTCGAGTTGTTCCTTCAAGCTGCCTGGCTTTCTTTCTCCCTACACAGTCAGAGTGTGTGCACAGGTTCCGCTTTTAAATTTGGCACAAAAGAACTGATACAATGACTTTAAATTCCATTACGCCAGAGTGGTCTGAAGAATCTCTCATAACGTGTTTAGGAGATTGTTTATCTATAATAAATAAGTAAGAAACATTTTACTGAATCTTACAGCGAATTATTACTGAACCTGCTTGAGCAGAGGGCGATCTCCAAGTGCTGAAATTATGGAAGCAAGCTCTGATTCATAGTCTGCAATCGTCTGATGAAGCTGAGCCCTCGATCGGTTTGCTTGATCCACTTTGCGTGTGTATACCTCCAAACAATCTTGTTCAAGCTGAAGCAACATTTTATCTCTTTCATCATCCGGTTCCCCTATTTCATCCCATATCAACTGAAATCAACAAACTGCTAGTTAATATCTCACCCAGATCTTTTTCGGCCTATTAAAAGTTCAAACATTATAATTCATGAGTTGCATAGGCTTCTTTATATTATCATCATCACAGATATCATTAATACCCATAAAAAATAAACACAGGTATTCTGCAAATTTTTAATCACAAATATACTTCGGCTGAAAGTCAATAGACTTAAAGATTAAAAGAGATTCAGCAAGGCCAAAAGATGCAAATTCCAACTGTCGGTAAGGTTGGCTGGCTCATAAATAGCTCTCCAAGATCCAATTCCTCAGTGGGAAATCCAGCATGAATTCAACTAAAATAAGTACACAATTTATCCATTACATAGCTCTAATATATTTATCCACTACAAATTTCGATCTCAAGTCACCCAAGTTCCAGAATTTCAGTTCTAAATCAGAGAAATTCAACGAGGCCGAACAGAGCAATGCTCAACCGATAAGAAGGCTAGCTAACTCATAAAGAGCCAACCAAGATTAGATTCTCCAGTAGCACCAGTTTAAGTAAGAGTTGAGGCCGGATTGTTTATTCTCCTATAGATAACTATGGGATGTTAACAACCTATTAAAAAAACGGATCTCCTATTAAACAATTTTACCTGCAGCTCGTATAGAAGAGAACCACAGGTCGTTTCCAATTGGTACAACTGATCCCCTTGCATGCTTGGCATTTTGAACATGCTACTGTGTGATTCAAAAATATCTGTATCTGCCAACAATAGCAGCTTTCTTAGATCAGAATTTATGTAAATTTGATTTTGAACAATTGTAAAAATGAAACCCTTATAATTTAATTTCCATGAAAAATGCTAATTATTTTAAAATATGAAACACTTCCGGGCATGGAAAAAATAAAATTGAATTTTTTGTGTTTAGTAAGATTAATTTGCCGCCAAATACATAGAGTAATTTGCGGGCCACGGTCTAAGGTACAGTTTGAACGCCAAGAGTTTGAAATCTTCTTTCCACCAAGTGTCATTTCCTTATAATGAAAAGGAGAAGCACTTTTCGTTGAAGACGGGCGCATGCAGACGGACTTGAGGATGCGGACTTGAGGATGCCGTTAAAAAGCTAAAACGGACACGCTAGGCCGGTTTACCGCAATTTAAATCTTGACGGAAGTCTAGGTAGCCGTCAAGTGACAGAGATTTTGCTTCAGCAGGAAAACAAATGAGACGAAGCCCGCAGTAAAACAGGAGTCGGATATAACCAAACAAGCAACTGAGACAAACAAATCAACAGGAAGACTTCATGTTTTCCACAACAAAAAAACATATCGCGAAAGCTAAGGATGCTACAAAACGCACATGATCAGTCACCAGCAATCACATTTTTCAGGACAAAATTCAGAGCATAACAAAACAGGGCCACAAAAACAGAATATCAAAATAGACTACAAATTTCCAGCATTGTAGAACAAAAACGAATAATGCACAAACGAGCTTCGTGTTTCCCTACACCAAACTGATGAAACGACCATCCAGTTGAGAAATTTATGGGAAAAAAGTCAAATCCTGTAAAATTTTAGGGTTTAAGAGTAAAAAACACAATGCACTCTATATCTAACATAATGAAGTCAAATTCTCTCTTACAATTTAGCAAACAGATTTCTTACCAAAAAGCACGATTCACAGCCCTGAAGTCATTTTTTATGGACAAAGTTTTAGGAAACAAACTATAAACGCTTTTTCTCACTTAGAGCGTGATTTTAAGCCCTCGGAAGTCACTGTTTTTCAAAATTTAACATTAAACAACAATCGCCAACAATTTTCTCACCTGTAAATGTGATTTTCCACTTCCTTGATCTCGGACTTTCTCTAAAATCTCAGTAGTTCACCGATCGAAACCAAAACATCCGCTCTGGCCTTTCCTACTTCAGAAATCGACCAGACCAAAGTATTTGAACAAAATGAAAACCTTCAAACTTCAGAAAATCAACCAGACCAAAGTCTTTGAACAGTGTGAAAGTCTTCAAATCCTTCCTTCGCAAGGATAAGATCAAAATCAAAATATTAACACAAATCAAAAAAAAAATCTAGAGTGAAGGCAAAAATGCTAACTCCGAATGATGAAAATTATAATAAGAAGAGACTTGGCAGTGAATTAACAGAGATTGATAGAGAGCCGTTAAAACATGATACATAATTTGGCGTATCCTACGGTATTATCCATTTTGTACCGTTTGTTCAGAATACATACGTTTTGTGCCGTTTGAAAGAAGAAAACTGCCTGGTTTTGAGAAAACAGGAGTGGTTTAGCGCGTGATGCGTAGAATTTGACCGTTTGATATTAATATATAATATTTGAAAGATCTCGACGTTTGAATGATGTCTGGTCCCACCTGAACAAGGAATCCTAAATCCCGCTTAAATATTTATTATCTGATTGTTTTTAATTTAGTGACCTAAGTAATTGATGAGTGTAGTTAAAGATAACACTTTAGTGTTAATTGCCTCATAGTGGGGAATTACTCTAGTTTCATCTACACACTCCTCTAAATTTGACGGTTGTCTTTATCCAACAATCCAATAATTTGTACTTATAATTGTATTTTAAAGAGTAGCTTATATATGTTTGTTATTATATATAAAATACAGTAAGAGATATCCTTCTTAAGGCATTTGTTACACCTTGCAAATTGATGAAAATATGACGTATTTTATATATAATAAGTATATATAAGCTATTAGCAGTCGCGACACAACATGGAAGGCATTATAGGAATTTTAATATATAAATATATTGTATTGGGATTATGGTTTAGGAATAGAATTATCATTAACGTTAGGGTTTACATCGTGGTTAGTATTATGCTTAGGGTTTTGGTTAGAGTTAGCGTTTAGGTTAGGTTAGGATTAAAGGGCTTGGGATTTAGGGCACAAGTTAGCATTATGATTAGGGTCAAAGTTTATATCATAGTTACTATTATAGTTAAGGTAAGGGTAAGGGTTTAAGTCATTGTTAGTATTATAGTTGGGATTAAGGTTTAGGATTTAGGATTAAGCTTATTGATGTGATGAAAATATACATTGATGATTAAGGTTAGGGTTAGAATAATGGTTAGGATTGGGATTAGGGTTAGTATTTAGATTACAGTTTGTTTTGGGTTCATATTAGGGTATGCCTAAGGTTAAGGTTAGAGTGAGGGTTAGAATAAAGTTTACAATTAGAGTTTAAGGTTGAGGTTAGGGTTAGGTTTAGTGTTAAGGATAGGGTTAGATTTATGGTTATGATTTGGTTATGGTTAGGGTTTAAAGTATTGTTAGAATTATGGTTAGTTTTAGATCTCTCTCTCTCTCTGTGTGGTTAGGGTTTAAAGTATTGTTAGAATTATGGTTAGTTTTAGAACTCTCTCTCTCTCTCTCTCTCTCTCTCTCCGTGTATTTTTATATATAAAATCTATCACTTAAAAAATACATTTTTTACATTGAAATATATATTTCAAATTTTAATTTTACCAATTAAACTCTTGATGGGAAAGACATATATTACATATTGGTCCACATCTATTGCATCAATAATAGATCAATGCTTAGAAAAAAACATTAAAAAAAATGGCTCTATTTTTGCGAAATAATTTCGGGGGCAGGAAAAATATCAACAAAATGACAATCCCCTATGTCCTTTAAACTGCGCATCAAAGGAATTTCTCTGCATATCATAATAGGTTTGGGGTTTTAAGCTCCTCCCCTCCTACCATTTACAAATTTGTGATAGATGCCCCAACAACATCTGTTGTTGGGGATCTCAGTCAGGGATAGGAGCAAAAAAACCCTAAACCTAGTTTTAGGGCAAAGAATGCTCAGTTCAATAGTTCCTTTGCAAAATACCTTAAGGCCTCAGGTCATCCTCTTTCTTGTTGTCAAGACATTACAATTATAAATGATGGGAGGGAGCGACGATCAAACCTATTGTGGACTTCTGATATTCGTGGAGGGCATATCAACCATGGTTGGGAAGTGGTAGAAGGACGAAAGATAAAAGGCCACACAATTTATAGGCTAGGGCAAGATCTCGAACCAGATGAGGTATAAATGGAAACATTTGGGTAATCCCTATTATTATGAATATACCAAATTGTCCCTCTAGAGCAAATAGGATAGCCCTAGGGTCAAATAGAAGGTCTGATTTTTCTAGCCTTCCCACGAAATCATCCTTGGCTGATGTCCAAAATGACAAAATAAATTATAAAGAGCATCAAAAATCTGGGATAATCAAGAATACAAAATGTGAGAATCATTCAAAACATTTGCGGTTTCACTCTTACGGAAAACCCTCTACATCTTCAGTTCAATGCCCTCAACCTCCTTTGCAAACTTTAGCAAAAGCAGAGATTGAGGGGCAAGGTAAGTTGCAATGTGTAAACCCTAGCAGACCCCCACAACTAGCATAAAATGTCATTCATAGAGGAAATCCCTAAGAAGATAACACAATTGCACCTGTGGTAAATAATGTCTTTACAAAAGGACTATGGGACCATTGTAGAAGCCATGGATTGTTTGCAAAATGGAGCAGATCAAATTCCTCAATGGATGACATTATCAGCTAGATGAAGGATGCCTTCAGGGATCAGGTATGTATAAAAACCTTATCTGACATTTTCTATTTTTAGATTGCAAAGATATCACATTTAAAAATAAATTGTTGAATGGAAAATTGATTTTTTATGAAGGATTTAATATAAATTTTCTAAACAAGAAACCTAACTTTGATCCTAACAATTTTAACTCAATAATAGAACATAGATGGGTAGTTATCCCTAATCTATCAATCGAATTGCTTCATAGTAAAATCTTAAGGGAAATATGTGACTTGATGGGAAGGGTTATGGGTATCGAAGAAAATTACCTTTACTCTTCTTCCATTAAATTCTTAGTTGATCTAAAACTTAATGTGAAAACCATTAAACCCATTAAACTCATCATGAATCAATCCATTTATTATCTCAAACCAGAATTTTATTATGGTTATATTCATGATATAACTATTTTAAGGAGAGATATTATTTCACAACCAGATAAGAAAGAATTTTATGGTCACACACCCAGGACAATTGATTTACAATTCAAGATATCCTTTGGATATTTTGATTAATCTCAATAAGGTACAAGGAGGTTTTATAATTGAAAGGAATGTCCCTCCTCTGAACCCCATAGGCAACACTGCTCCTATACAGCTAGAAGCTACCCACTCTGGAAACCTGATAGTAAATAATGAATTAAATGTTAAGACGATCTCTTCAAAAGACATGTGTAAGAGTATGCCCTTACAACCATCATCTTATCTAATTCTTGCACCTTTGATAAACCTAGATATAGAGGAGGTTGAGATTATTGAGGAAAGGACAAAGGAGTCTGAGGCAACACTAATACTGAATGGATAAGGAAATTACTCATTATTGGACCAGAATACCTCAATGATAAGATGGAGATAAAGAATAATTCAACCTTAGAGATGTTTGATAAAAGAGATTATGAGGGAAGCATGAATAAGTGAAAATAACATAGAAGTAGGTGTGTAAAATATTAGCAAGGAAATAATAGAAACTGTTGTTGGAAAGATAGTGGAGGAGTTCATGGATTTGGAAGAAGATAATAAGGAGATGTCCAGTTGGTTTCCATTAGGCCCTGTAATAATGGAATATGCATAGAAGAAAGGGAACCATAAGTAGGTATAGAGAATAATTATCTAGCTCAAGAAGAGAGTTAAAAAGATGGAAATGAATATGGCAGTATTAGGAGAACTGATGGAGGAGATCATTTCTGTCCAAGATGAAGTAAGGGGGGAATTAATTTGCTGGCATAATTTGAAGAAACAAATTAATGCTGAAGTCCTAGATTCTGATGGAATAATTGTCAACAAAACCAGCATGGCAGAAATCACAAATGATACATCAACAATTAATAACCTAGCTCTAGTACTAGATAAGTCATCCATTGAGCCCTATCAGATCCCTTTGGAGCTAGAGACCGTTTATAACAGTATGGGAATAAATCAAAACCTAGATATATATTCAATTAAGGAAGAGTTTGGAGGAGATTACTTTCAACAATTGGAAGTGGATTTTATTCAGTTATTAAATGAGAAAGAAAGTAATGAAATGGAAGGTGAGGCAACGTTGGAGAAGGAGCGACACTTGATACAAAGCACAATGGCAGACGATGATGAAGAGCTAAAAATGCATAAGGAGAATGAATTCATACAATAATTCAATGAACAAATAATGAGAGAATTAGAAGAAGAAGGGGAAATGAAGAATATGGATCAGACATGCAAAAAAGTGATCGAAGAGGCATGCAACAATGAAGGAAAACTAGGAATTGCTACAACAATGTCTGGAATTGATAGCACAACTTGTGGAAAGTTGCAAAAAAAAGAGCGGAAGAAAATCTCATGTGGAATTAAGGAGCATGGAGGGGGAAGAAAAGAATCAGGCAAAGTTAACTGCTTTGTTTCAGGTAGGGAAGGGGAAGTTCCTTCCCAATGAGTAATGAAGCTCACTACGTGGAATGTTACGGGCTTAAATGCCTCGAACAAACAATACTTGTTAAAGCAGAATTTGAACACATTAGATTCATAAATTATTTTAATACAAGAAACTAGATTAAAAATAAATAAGAAATGAATAAATTTAGTAGAAATATAGGGTTATGGAAGATAAAGAGTATTGATGTAGACAATGAATCTGGAGGATTAGCTATGAAATGGGATCTTAGGAAAGTAAACATAGATATTTGATAAGGAGAACCAACTAGATGGGAGGTGTGGTACGTAGTGTGAAGAGTCCCTTAAAAAAATTTCTAATCAATGTGTATGGCCCAACTAGTACTAATGACAAAAAAGATTTATGGAAAGAAATTGAAACATTCAACTAAATGAACAAGGACAAAAAAATATATTCTTGGAGGTGACTACAATGCAATCATGGAAATTAGTGAAAAACATGCTGGTATCCAGCGAGAGGCACAAACTTTAAAAGACTTTAGAGAATGGATAATAAGTAACAATATCATAGATATTAAAACAAACAATGACACATATACCTGGAATAATAGGAGAGCATATTTCTGTAATATAGAAGAAAGACTAGACAGATTTATGTTTTTTAGGAGATTATAGCACTTTCAATAGTATTATGTCAGCCTCCATCCTTTCCATTTCTAGATCTGATTATTTCCCAGTTAGATTAGATATTATAGAAGAGAGTAAACCATCAAAGA
Source organism: Thuja plicata (assembly GCA_018584345.1). Classification (NCBI taxonomy): domain Eukaryota; kingdom Viridiplantae; phylum Streptophyta; class Pinopsida; order Cupressales; family Cupressaceae; genus Thuja; species Thuja plicata. The sequence goes on from MU223225.1 coordinate 9,861,021, forward strand.
ATCCTTTTAAATTTGAAAATATGAGGTATTAAGATAAAACCTCAAAAATGAAGGCTTTAAAAATTAAAATTATTAATTGGAATAAACTCACTTAAAAAATTTCTTTACTGAGAAAATTGAGGTGGAAAATAACATTCAAGATCTAAATGAGGAAGTCATAAAAGTAGGAATGGATAATGAAAAATATATGAAGGAAAAGGAATTGCTTCAGGAATATGAGGATCTTGTAACCAAAGAGGAAATTTACTGGAAACAAAAATCCAGGGAGACTTTACTATCTGAAGGTGATCAAAGCACTAATTTTTTTCACAATAGTACGAAGGTTAGGAGAAGTGTTAATAGGATCCTAAGTATTAAGAATGAGAAAGGAGAGATTATAGATAATCCATAAAACTTAGCTAAGGATTTTGTTAACTTTTGTCAAAACACTCTAAATAATAGAGAATTCTCTGATTTAAGTGCCCAACAACAACTACTGATCAATATTCCCAAATTAATCTCTGATGAAGACAATAAATTTCTAAACGATGCCTTCTCCAGAGAGGAAATCAGAACAACTCTCTTTCAATTACATCATAATAAAGCCCCTGGGCTAGATGGCTTCTAGGCATGATTTTTTCAAAAATGTTGGCATTTTTTAGGAAGTGAGTTATATGAGGCAATTGAAAATACTAGGAAATCAGGAAGGTTACTTCATGAAATTCATAATACCTTTCTCACCCTAATACAAAAAAAAATCAAATTCGGAGGAACTTGGAGATTTCAAGCCTATATATAGCATTGTGTAATACTATATATAAAATCATTTCTAAAGCATTTGCCAATAGATTAAAGAAGTTTTTACCTAAAATCATCTCTGAAGAACAATCTAGATTTTTTCCAGGGAGATTAATCTTTGATGACATCATTATAACTCAAGAAATTATTCATTCAGTACAAAAAAATAAAGAACTCAACATGTTAATAAAATTAGATATTCAAAAGGCATACATAAAGTTGACTGGCGGTTTCTCTGTAAATGCCTCGAAGCATTCAAAATTTCAAATCAATGGATTCATCTAATCTTTTATTGTATATCTACTCCCAAAATATCGTTACTAATCAATGGTACACCTGAAGGTTTCTTTGACATATCTAGGGGACTAAGACAAGGGGATCATATATCCCCTTTCCTCTTTATTATAATGGTGGAAGCTTTTGGTAGATCAATTACAAAAGCAAATCAACAAGGGTTAATATTGGGTATTAAAGTCACATAAGGGGTTCCTAATGTAACACAATAGCTATTTGTTAATGATACAATATTACTTGGAAAAAGTGCAAAATCAGAAGCTAAAAGTTATAAGGAAATATTAAATATGTATATGAAAGCTTCGGGACAGAGGTTCAATGCCAATAAATCAAAGATCTTCTTTCTCAACACTAATCCCAATTTAGAAAATGAAATCTGTCATATATTAGGATTTAAGAAAGGAGTATTCCCATGTAGGTATTTAGGCATGCCATTGGATAAAGGTAGTAGGACTAATAAATTATGGGATCCTTTGAGTAAAAAAATGGAGCAAAAATTGGACGAATGGAAAGGTAAATGGATTTGAAATGTAGGTAGAACAACTATGATTAAGTTTGTTCTCTCAAAAATACCCACTTACCAAATATCTTGCTTACCCCTAACTCAGGGTGCCATAGGGAAATTGGAAAAGAAGTTGAGGAACTTCTTTTGGCAAGGACATTCAAAAAATAAGAAGATGGCATGAATCAAATGGGACAAGATATGTAGATCCATAAAAGGTGGAGGACTTGGTACAATAAAAACTTAAAATGGTAAAATATGGGGTTAGGGGAAAAATTGGTATGGGAAATCTATCAAGACCCTAATAGTAAATGGGTTAGAATCCTCACAAACAAAAATCTTCAAGCCAATGACCCCACTAGCATTTTTAGAATTAGCAATCCACCTAGAGGATCTAGAGCCTGGAATTTTATCCTAGATTGTAGAGAGATTATTAGAGAAAAGATTTTTTGGGATATTGGATTTGGTGAATCTGCCCTTTTCTAGGAGGATTCATGGGGTGGATATGCCTCTTTAGATGGTATTATAAACCATAGAATTAAAGCAATCTTATCTTCTCAATGGGCGAGGTATGTTAAAGACTATATAGAAATCCCTTCAGGAGACCCCAAACTAGGTTGGAATTGGAATTCCCTAGAAGGAACCCCCCTAACAAAGGAGAAGAAAGCTGAATTAAATCAAATTCTCAGGTCTAGGAAAGTTATAATTAAAAATAGAGAAGATTAATTAATATGGATTGGATCTAAAAATGGATATTACAAGGTAAACGATGGTTATAACTCTTTAATTAAGGCTTAACAATGGAAAAAAGAAAATCTTCCCCTGAACCTATGTTGGGATAAGGTATGCCTACAAAAAGTAGGTATGTTTTATGGGTTGCTTCACAAAAAAATATCCTAACAGCTGAATGGTTCAGGGAAATTAGTTTTGAAGGCCCTTCTAGATGTGTTTTATGTGAACATCAGGAAGAGATAATAGATCATATGCTATTGAATTGCCCTTATGCTTTGAAATGCTGACAATGGTTATGCAGGAAGCTAAATTGGAGATCAGTCTTTGCTGAGAGTTTAATGGGTCATTTAAGGACATGGCCTAATGTCCAAAAGAAGAATTTATATAATTGAATCTGGAAGATTTCCCCTTTTATACTTGTATGGGAATTATGGAAAGAATGAAATAGAAGAATATTTCAAGATAAAAAGAGGAACAAAAAATGTCTTGAAAACAAAATTGAAGCGTGTACTTTGGAAACAGTAAATAATAGGTTGAGAAGCATGAACCATGTTGAAGGCATATTTTCTCAATGGGATAGTATTGTCAGAAAGGAATGGTTTGGGTTAATCATCCCACCCCATTATGGTTAGAGGGTTGAAAGGAAAGTAAGAAGTCAAGAGATACTTGCAAATGGAGCGCCCCATAATATGGATGGTATAAACTTAACTTTGATGGTGTTGTATAGGGTAATCTTAATATAACTAGAATTGGTTGTGAAATTTAAAAATGGGATGGTAGTTTATGTGGTAGATTGGCCAAACTTATTGGGGAAACTACTAATAATATCGTTGAACTTGATGCTTTAGTGGAGGGTCTACTACTTTGTAAGAATTTAGTCAACAATTGGAGATTGAAGGTGATTCACATATTATTATTAATGCACTTAAAACCGGAAGTACTCCAAATTAGAAGTTAAACACCAGACTTGAAAGAGCTATTGAACTCTTAGAATATTTTACTAATACTAAGATAAACCATATTTATAGAGAAGGCAATACATTGGCAGACGAATTGGAAAACATGGGTGTTGATGGCTTATTCATAGATAAACTAAGCAATTAAATTTAGTCTAGATATCCCAAATCATTACAATTTTATTAATTAAAAATGGTAGATTCTCCAACATGAACATGCATAGGTTATCAAGATATCACTATGTTAACCCGACATATAATTATATAAATAACTACTTATATATATTTCTTAGATATATATGTATATATACATATATTTAGATATATATAGAGAGAGAGTGTGTCATATATATATATATATATATATATGTGTGTGTGTGTGTGTGTGTGTACATACACACACACACACACACACACACACACACACACATGTATATATATATAATAATATTATTATTATTATTATTAGTTATTGCAAACGACTTTACATCTTCTAATCACCGGTTAAACACCTATTATAAATATTTGTACATAAGTTAAATCTATTTTCTCTGAGATTGTATGAAGTTTATGCCATACGAGGCATTGAATATTAACAACTATTTACTTTATTTTTGTAAGATATAAAAATGTAACATGCCAAAAGGGGGATTTAAGAAATATGTTGATGTGATGAATTTAAATGTGGGATATGGAATGGATGTTACATTTGAAATTAGAATGTTTGTTGAAATGTGAGGGGAAGGTAAGATGTTGTTAGGAATAACAGTCCACAAGACAACTGAGAGGGGAGGTGAATCAGTTGTAGTATAGATTATTAAACTTTAAACTTTATAAACCAAATCTACAAATGTAAATGATAACACAGTAAATGCCAACACCATAACACAATATTTGTTGTCGAGGAAACCCTGTTAAAGGTAAAACCCCAGTGGGAATTGACACCCACAAATAATGTACTGAGAGTATAGTATCCCTGTTAAAAGATATTAGCCCTGTTACGATCTTGTTACAACATTACAGTACACAATCCCTGTTAGGAGACAGACCCTATTAGGAGTCAAAGAAAATAGTAGGCTCACTGCCAAGGCACACTACCCAAAGAAGGTTAAAGCTAACCTCAAGGATTTACAATCTGAATCAAGTGTATAAAGAAAATACACAATCCAGTGAAATGTCTGATAGCAACTGTCTTTGCTTGGTCAGTTCCAATAAAGTATAACAATCATCAACTCTACTCTATATCGAGCAGTCAACTAGCTTCACAGCTTCCACACATCTCTGTCCTTTATTCTCTACCACATCTTTTCCACAAGAAAAGATCATTCATATATACCCTCTTACAATAATTCATTAGGTCGACCAGTTAAGCTTTCCCAATACATCATTAACTAGGTCGGCTGATTAAGGCTTTCCGTCATGCAAATAGTTATATAACCCCTTGATAAGATACACATGGTACCTATAAAAAGTAAACATCAATTACAATCCATTACATATGCTTCCAAATCTGCAATCCATCCTCATAATTAATTTTACACGCTACATGTCTGAAGTTAGCCAATAAATAGGTCTTCTCCAGAATACACGCCACAGCTGACGTCGCCAGTAGCCAAACAAAAATTGAACTCAACCCATTATTCCAACATATGTTGGCTATCCACAAGTAAGCTCACATCATTTGAAATATCTTTTACAGAAAGATATACCCAGAACACAGAGACCTACTCTGTCCAGAATCACAGTTATAGTCCAGAAAACCAGTCTTCACCAAATCAACTGTAACATCCATAATATGCAACATAAAGCCAAGCTACCTTAGGAATAAGGTCAGCAGACATCCTTCTACATAAATCCAACTTTGATTGTTCTGAATCATAAGTATAGTGTTCGTACACTCCTTCCAGTCAAGTAGACAGTTTGTCTTCTCCATAGAAATATATGTTGACATCAGTGACAAAACATGAATATCAACAACATGATCAATGACCAAAACTAATATCATCCAAAAATCTCCCCCTTTGGCATTGATGGCAACATATAGGAAAATCCATATGCATCAACCCAAAAGTACTCTCTCTCAATACAATCTTCTCAATATCCTCAACACAAATCTCCCCAAAACAGTAGGGATTTTCACATAGATTCCTTCCCCCTTTGGAAGCAATGGAAAAGGGTGCCATAAATCATATGTAGTCTTTTGTAAGGTGTATCTTTTTCAAATCTTCATGTCCAATCAGATAGGTGCAAGATCACCCAAATGTAATCCATAATTTTCTCCTGCGATCACTACCCCTAAGGAGTAGATCCATACATCAAGTCCAAAGAGTGATATAGCTCTGAGATCCACTGGACTGATGCATATCTGCATCAATTAATTACCACTAGGAGGGGCCACCACCCCAAGCATGCCTCTGAGATATTCAAAAGCATCTTTTGGAAAAGGTTTGGTAAATATATATGCTATCTATTTCTTTGTGTTAATGTACTCCAGTCTAATTTCTTTGTTTGCTACCTTCTCCCTCAAGAAATGATACTTAATATAAATGTCCTTCATTTTTTAATGCATTACATGATTCTTTGACGTGTTTATTGTGCTAGTGTTATCACAATGAATAACCACTAGCTCTTTGAAAGTTATTCTGATGTCTTCCAGCATTTGTTTCATCCAAACAACTTGTGTGCAATTTATTGTAGTAGCAACATACTCTGACTCAACAGTATATTGAGCAATACAGTTCTTCTTCTTGCTCAACCAAGAAACCAGTCTTTTTCCAAAGGAAAAATACACCACCACTTGTACTCTTCCTGTCATCCACATTACCTGCCCAATCAGCATCAGTAAAAGCCTGCAAAGTAAAATCATCATATTTTTCATACCATAATCCATATTCTACTGTTCCTTTCAAATATTTGGAAATTATTTTCACACTAGCAAAGTGTGTCTCTTTAGGATCTGCCTGATATCTCGCCACAATTCCAATTGCATTGGTAATATCTGGTCTAGTGTGTGTTAGATATTGTATACCTCCAATCATTGATTTGTACTTATTATAAACAACACTTTGAGTCTCATCAATGTTAGTCAGTTTGTTTCCTGTCACCATAGGTGTTCCAACTGGTTTACAATCTTCCATTCCAAACTTCTTCAACATTTCTTTAAGATACTTGGTCTAAGACATAAAAATGTCATTCTTACTTTGATTAATTTGCAAACTAGGAAAAAATTTCATCTCACCAATCATTGACATTTCAAACGCATTCTCCATTTATTTAGCAAACTTCTTACTCATCTTGTCATTGCCTCCAAAAATGATATCATCAACAAAAACTTCTAAAATTAAGATTCCATCTTCATCAATTCTCAAATACAAATTATTGTTTGTGTTACCTTTTCTAAAACTAAGACGAAGTAGATATTTGTCGAGTATTGCATACCATGCCCTTGGTGCTTGTTTCAGTCCATACAGTGCCTTTTTCAGTCTGCAAACCATGTTTTCATCATCTGTCAAAGGAAAACCATCAGGTTGCTCAATGTACACTTCTTCCAGATCACCATTCAAAAATGATGACTTCCCATCCATCTGATAAACCTTAAAGTCTTTATGTGCAACATAAGCAAGGAATAGTCTCACAGCTTCCAATCTAGTAACCGGAGAAAATTTTTCTTCATAGTCTATACCTTCTTGTTGTGAGTAGCCTTTACATACTAGTTTAGCCTTGTTTCAGACCACTGTGCCTTCCTCATCCATCTTGTTTCTGAAAACACATTTAATACCAATCACATTTTTGTTCTTAGGTCTTGGAACCAATTCCCAAGTATTGTTTTTCTTTACTTGTTCTAGTTCTTCTTCCATCACTTTAGTCCAAGATCCATCTCTACATGCTTCATCAGTAGTCTTTGGCTCAACTTGAGAAATCAAACAAATTTCATCTCTAGCTTTAGATCTATTCATCATCCGTTTGTTTGCATCACCAATAATTTGATCTTTAGGATGGTTCTTCTTGACATACCTTGGTGTTTTCAACATCTCAGTAGCTTCATTCTGTTCTTCTTCTTCAATCTCATTCTCAATCATAAAAGGTCCTTCAGGTTCAGCATCAACCTCTTTTGTTTCTGTTATCTAACCACAATCATATATCCTTTCCTTAATTTGAAACTTTTCATCTATCCTCACATTGGCACTTTCAATCAATTTTCTCAATCTCAGATTGAAACATTTATAATCTTTACTCTTAGTGGAATAACCAAGAAATATTCCTTCATCACTTCTAGCAATCAGTGCCACAACTCCATCTAGCTTCCTTTTTTCTTCCTGTATTTGTTCCCATTCATCAGCATAGGCTCCAATTTATTCTCTTAAATCACTACTTCTTGTGCTTGCATTTCCAAGTAAGATCTTTTTGTATTTGTGCATGCTTACCTTGAATACTGACTCAACTTTAGGTAAAATGTCTCCCAATTCTGTGGCCTTAAATGTAGTTAGCTTTCCAATCAACATCTCTCTGGTGAAGTTCAGTGTCAAAGGTATGATCTCCTCTATGGCTTGAACTTTGGATCTATATGCAGAGGTTAAAGATCTGAGTATTTTTTCAATCACTTCTTCCTCACTGTAAGTTCCTCCAGAATTCCTAATACCAGTAACTACTTCAGTAATTCTCTGTGCATATGCCCTAATGTTCTCATCTTCTCTCATCTTCAGTCATTCCATCTTTGTTTTTCAGTTTTGTAACTTTGCTTGCTTTTTAAACTTGTCTCCAACATATAATGCTTCCAGTCTTGTCCATATTTCATGTGCAGAGTCCAAGTATTTTACTTCAGTAAATTCTCCTTCTGATAGTGCGTTGATCAAAGATTCCCTTGCAACCATATTGCATGAAAATAAATTCTTTTCAACTTTAGTGGCTTTCTCTAACTCATCTTTAGTCACTACCTTTTCTTTCTTCTTTGTTATCATCCAGTAATTAATTCCCAGACATAGCAAATGTGTTCTCATCTTGTTCTGCCAACTGTCAAAGTTTTCAGGATCAAACTTTGGACTATCCTTCCTATAGTAAGTCATCTTCAGGATCACCTCAAGCTATTAAAATTTCTCTCTTAGGACCAGTAGCTCTAATACCAATGGTTAGGAATAACAGTCCACAAGACAACTGGGAGGGGGTGAATCAGTTGTAGTATAGATTATTAAACTTTAAACTTTATAAATCAAATCTGCAAATGTAAATGATAACACAGTAAATGCCAATACCATAACACAATATTTGTTGTCAAGGAAACCCTGTTAAAGGTAAAACCCCAATGGGAATTGACACCCACAAATAATGTACTGAGAGTATAGTATCCATGTTAAAAGATATTAGCCCCGTTAGGAGCTTGTTACAACATTACAGTACACAGTCCCTGTTAGGAGACATACCCTGTTATGAGTCAAAGAAAATAGTAGGCTCACTGCCAAGGCACACTGCCCAAAGAAGGTTAAAGCCACCCTCAAGGATTTACAATCTGAATCAAGCATATAAAGCAAATACACAATCCAGTTAATTGTCTGATAGAAACTGTCTTTTCTTGGTCAGTTCCAATGAAGTATAACAATCATCAACTCTGCTCTATATCCAGCAGTCAACTAGCTTCATAGCTTCCACACATCTCTATCCTTTATTCTCTACCACATATTTTCCACAAGAAAATATCATTCATATATACCCTCTTACAATAATTCATTAGGTCGGCCAGCTAAGCTTTCCCAATACATAATTAACTAGGTCGGCCAATTACGGATTTCCATCATACAAATAATTATATAACCCCTTGCTAAGATACAGAAAGTACCTATAACAAGTAAACATCAATTACAATCCATTACATATGCTTCCAGATCCACAATCCATGCTCATAATTAATTTCACATGCTACATGTCTGAAGTCGGCCAGTAAATAGGTCTTCTCCAGAATACACGCCACAGCTGACGTCACCAATAGCCAAACAACAATCAAACTCAACTCATTATTCCAACATATGTCATCTATCCACAAGTAAGCTCACATCATCTAAAATATCTTCGCCAGAAAGATATACCCAGAACACAGAGACCTGCTCTGTCCAAAATCACAGTTACAGTCCAGAAAACCAGTCTTCACCAAATCAACTCTAACATCCATAGTATGAAACATAAAGACAAGCGACCTTAGGAATAAGGTCAGAAGACATCCTTTTGCATAAATTCAACTTCAATCATTATGAATCATCCATACAGTGTTAGTATACTCCTTCCAGTCAAGTAGCTAGTCTATCTTCTTCATAGAAATATATGTTGACATCAGTGACAAAACATGAATATCAACAGCATGATCAGTGACCAAAACTGATATCATCCAACAGATGTTCCTTTTAACCTCAAATACACAAAGGAAGGATCCAAATTTATTAACCCCAAAGGAAGAGTTAATGCATAAATGAATCAATCTATTGGAAATGAGATCAAAGAGGAAGATCTTAGATTCTATTTATAGAAAAGAATGTGTGATAGATTTAGAAATATTAATCACTTTAATTGAAATGAATAAGAGAAAAGTACCAACCTTGAAATGTTACAGATCTAAATAATGCTATTTTGGGGGGTCTGCACTGACTTTCTAGAAATTTTACAACCGGATCTAGAACAGAAACGCAGAGGCAAACAAAACCCAGAAATTTTTTTTCGATCTGACACAGTTTTGATTTTGACCCTCAAGTCAATATCACCATTGACCTTGAATTTTTTATCCTGACCTAGGGCAAAATTGACCTCTAAAATCTCTAACAAAAAAGCTATTTCCAGATTCTGATAGTTTTCCAAAAAGGGTATCTGAATCTGCACTCCAACTCACTATTTTAAACCTGTCCCTACAAGAAAAATGGTTTGTTTGTTGGGGGGAGGGGTTTGCCTTAGTCAAACCCTGATTTAGGAATTAACCTTGAAATCGATAATTAAAAATAGAGAATTCTAGAAAGTAGTAGAAGTAGATCTAATAATGAAGCTATGATATTTAATAGATATGCAATTGTATTTTGAATGTAAACAAGTATGTAAATATGAAAGCTTGGACTCAATATAAGAAACCATAAACCTCCATGATTGTATGTTTGGAATCCACCTTGAAGGAAGAAGGATTGAATCTTGAAGATGTGCAAAGGATCTTGAAAAGATCACACCACCATGATGGATAGATCTAGGGTTTGAATGATGAATCTTGAATACTTGAACCAAATCCCTTCAAAGGCTTGAATGCTTGAATCCTTGATCTTCAATGGAGAACTTGAATGCTTGAG
>MU223225.1:9880008-9918914 GCA_018584345.1 Thuja plicata
CTGCGTCGCCCATGGGGGACGTTTAAGCCCCGCCGGGCCCTTTGCCCTGGCGGCTGGTCCTATTACGGACCAGGGGCTCCGGCCTAGCCCCCTTTGTTTAGCCAGTGGTCATATCCGTGACCAGGAGCTCTGATTTTAGCCCCTGCACGCGCCATGCGCCCAGGGGCCTATTTTTTTTAGCCCCAGGGGCTTAAAACCAGCCTTTTAGAGTATTTTTGGGCCCTTATCGCTGTTTTCGCTCTATCTGGAGCATACAAAGGAATTTTTTTGACTTTGTTATATCATCAAAAATCTCTTTCTGAGCTCTTTTCGATTATGGTGACTAGGATTTTTGGCTCTACTATTTTGATAGCATTTTTTGCTGTTGAATTATGATGTTTGTTTTTGCCTTCCGGGAGCCCTATCTTGCTCATACGGACTCCATTTTTGGCAAACCAGATATCATCGGAAAGCTAGTTCAATGATCTATTCAATTGCAGGGGTATTTTTTCTAGATTCTATTCTAAGTTCTCTCTCCTCTGAGTTTGGCATCTTTCACACTTTGGCGGGTTACTTGGGTTCTACAGGTCCTAGGATCTCTTCTTCTAATCTTATGGCTCACTTTTCTTTCTGAATTCTAAGCTTGTATGCTTCTCTTCTATAGCATTATTTATTCTGTAAATGCACTAAGATAAAGTGCCTTCTTTTGCATTTCTAGAATTTTGAACACCTTGTGTGTGTTGTCCTTGCACTCTGTTATAAAGTGCCATGGGGGGTTATGATGTTATGTCATTTTGTGCTCATCCACCTTTGTCAAGGGAGCGTACCTTCCATGAAATTAGCCCATGCTATGTGTCGGTGACATCGCCCTTTATCATGTGCTTGTACTTCTGTTGCACTGTTGGTGTTCCTGATTCTTCTTTCTGCAGATGTTTCTTGCATTGCATTTCAGTGTTCCTGTCACCTCTCCTTGTTCAGCATTATGGGGGGGTTCACCTATTGGTTCTATTTCTTCGTTGGTTCGGTTGATCAGCTCTTTAGACTTTGTTTTCTCTACCTGGTCATGCACTTCAGTGGGGGTCCCAGCAGTTTCTTCTGACAGAGTTTACAGCTTCTTACTTCGGAGATGCTTCTTGCTCATTCTTGTTCCTTTCTTTGGGACTTTCCCTAGATTGGAGGCTTAGTTTCCTTCATCTAGTTTATTTCTTGTACTTGGGTACCTGATCAGGCCTAGTTGTCGGGACCCGTAGTTCCTTTCATGCATTTTGTTTTCATGCATCCTTTAGTCCTTATTTGTTTAGCTTCTCCCTAAGTTACACTTAAGGGGGGGTGTTAGAGTAGTCATATTATAGCTAATAATTAATTCATTTAATTATTAGTCTTTTATACTCTACGCTTAATTTAAACTTAGGCATCACATTTAGGGTTTTCCCTTTAGGGTTTTGGTATCCTTTTATAAGGATTCACCGCTTTGCATTTGAGTAAGGAGATTGTATTGTATTCATTTTTGTTGATAATAGAAATTTATTCTTTCAACATGGATATCATGTCTCTGGCTTGTTGGCCGCCATAGCTTTCTATTCTTCTGTCTGTATCTTGCTTCTTCCATGTGACAGGTTTGCATGCAGGTGTTCTTGGGAGATTAGCTTTTAGCCTAATCCAACATCAAGGTCCCTTAGAATTCTCATTAATTTAAACAATAGTTATTTCTCCTCTAAGCATAATGCAGAAACCCTAGAGGGTGGTTTACACTCCATTAATTGAAGAATCAATTTAGCGACTGCATCCAATTTATGCTTTAGGTGGTCCACCACTTGTTTCTGCTTGTCAATATTTTTTGCATATGGACCTTTTCCAATTCCCACATACTACACTCATATTGTGCATTCTTATAAAAATCCAAAGAAATTGAATGGCAGGTTACCTATTTGGGGAGTACATGACCATCATCTAGTCTTTGCTTAGATGAATTACTATCCTCCTCTACATTTATCACCCTGACATTGACTTGTTCCACTATCTTGATAAGAGGCAGACTCCAAATCACTAATTTCCATGAACTACTCTATAGTTCTTCAGGGGTTTCGAGTTTAACAACTATAGTAGCCAAGTCATTTAACCCTTGAAACTCCCCCCTATCTGGGGATGGAATTGTTTCTTCCTTTCTTTGTTCACTCATCTCCTCGTCCTCAAAGGGTTTTTCATTGGGAACTTCCCCCCCACATCATGGCAATCTTTTAAGGGACTTCCAATATCCTCTTTTTCTAAAGAATGGGGTTCATTTTTAGTTTTCTTGTCTTTAGAGATATTGACTGTAGGAATTTTCTATTGGGGTGAACTAGGGTTATCATTAAATTGCATTGTTTCATGTTCCTAAATTCACACACTTCTCCTTATTGGAGTTTCTGCAGTAGCTGTAGGACTTTTCTTTGGAGGATTCTTCCTAGGAGTTGTGGCTGTAGGAGACCATGTAGCAAGGGAAGGAGTAGTTGTGCACTTTCTCTTTTTGGAACTAGTAGAAACAAACTTAGGAATCTTTTGTAATTCTTTTATGGTGCTTCCTCACTTATCTTTCCTTTCCCTCTTTCTTCCCTTTTGTCTTCCCTAGTTCCCATAGGGGTTTGTGATACAAAAGGAGCTTCCTGACCAATTGTTTTATCACTATGGATTTGTGTGCTAGAAGCCCTAGTTGTAGGTCTTTTGGCTGCAGGAGAAGCTTCTAAAGTAGAAGGCTCAAATGTTTCCTTAGTGGCCCCCTTAGGAGTTTCTATCTGCCCCATAATAACCCTTCTACTAGAACCTACATCTCATAATTGCACTTCCCTAGATGAGACAAATTCTTCCCATCCCATGGGTGATACTTCTCTCAAATAAATTTCAACTAACAATTTTATTAACCCTTGATGTGCTACAACATTTTGTTTTCCCTTTTTGACCTCCTCAGAACTCAAAGATAACAACGTATATAGCAAATTGGGAACATTCATTTGATAGTCGTGTCTTAAATGACTCAACAATTTAAAATGTATTGCATGAAAATATGAAAAATGACCTTCATAGGTGAAATACCTTATAATATAGGTGGCTAGTTAAGGGTATGGTGGAGGTAGAGACAACTGTCTAGCTCCTTGCTTGTCTACCTCCAACCGTTTGTCGCCTCTTACTGTGAATTCCTCTATGGATGACCTGGTGTCATGACCATGTAGGTATGGCTCACCTACAGCTGGTAGGCCATATATTTACGCTATCCTTTCTTCTAAAGCATCAAATTTGAACCCTCTCACTTGAACTTCTCCACCATTGAACATATTTCAAAAATCGAATGCAATTTATTCATCAAATCCATTTATCCTGAGAAAATAGCTTAACCACCCTTCATTGTTGAAGGTTTGCACACTTGATTGATCCTGCAATAAGACCAAATGGTCCACTGACTCATGGTGGATTTGCGATCCATCCATTGTGAGAATTTTCCTCTGTCAACTCTTACAAAAAGACACAAACCCTGTCGCTGTGAATACCCATCACTCCAAACTTCTGAAACCAAATTTAGAGCTTTGGAGAGAGAAATTATAGGCACAACCAATGATATCAAGAAGCATTAGGAATGAAAAATTTGGTTATGAGTACAGAAAATCATAAGGCTGGTAATAGGAATTTTGAAGTTTTTGAATTCTCGCACAGTATCAATCAAATCACTCTGTACTAAGGTTGCGAGCTAATGATGACAATGACAAATTTTGGAAGATAAGGAAATTATGCATACCTTAACTCTTTAGGCAACATGAAAATATGATGAGTAACATTCAATAACCCCACCCCCTACTAAAAGGTTTTCATGTGTCCCCACATGTTGAATCTTGTATGGTGAATGGTTAATAAATGCAATATAAAAACATATAATATCGACATCATGCAACAATAAATAAATCAAGTGGGAAAAAAATACGTGTCTGTACCTGAAGGATCAATGCCAATTATACGTATCAAGTAATAAATATGTTGCTGACGTGTGCTAAGAGTACAATAGAGTAAGAGGGTAAAGTGGAGTGTTAAGTGGAATGAGATGTGATGGAGGAATTTATTACAGAGAAAAAGGTTCCCTAAAGAAAAGGAAACATTTATTATGATATGCATGACATCAACATTAAAGACAAGAGATTAGCTGAAGGATTGCACCTTCACAGCTATAGGAAGCGATGGTTGTTGTGGAGAGGTGAATTGTTGCAGGAACTCATCCTTAGTGGCTGATTTATGATATAGACGGAGTCTATGTCCATTGACCAACAATTTGAAGAAGACTGGATCAATGTTTGTTAATTGTACAATGCCATTATCAAATACATTCTCAATTTCATAGGGCCCTAACCATTGGTAGTCAACTTACCTTGACTTTCATGGAAGTGAGAGTCATATAACAAGGCATAGTCGCTAGGAACAAACTTCTTGTTGATGTGAGATTCGTGCCACTTATTTCTTTGTAGTTGAATTAACTCAGTGTTTTGTAGGGCAATTTTCCTCATCTCATCGAGTACATTAAGCTACAAAATTTTGTGTCATTGTGTTGTAGGAAGATCAATGTTAAGCTCCAAGGTTGTGTGAAGATTTTTATGCTCAAATTATATAGGCATCATGGCTAACTTTACATACAACAACTCAAAGGGTGTGAATCTGTTGTAGTTTTCCAAGTAGTTTTGTAAGCCTAGACAACCTTAGGGAGTCTTCTACTCCAGTATTTATTGTGAAGCTGCACTATTTTAGTGGGGATATACTCAATCTACCTATTAGTTATCTCAGCCTATCTATTTTCATAAGGGTGATATGGACTAGACTTACGATGCCTGATATTATACTCATTCATCAAGGCAATAATTAATGTAGATGTAAACCGTTCTCCTTGGTCTGTGACCAATTCACGAGGAACTCCATACCTGGAGAATATTTCTTCATATAAGAATTCAACAACCCTGTTGTCTTGAGCATGTTTTATGGCCCATACCTCCACCCATTTTGTAACATAGTCCGTGCACACTAGAATGTAATATTTTTAATTTG
The DNA here is from genome assembly GCA_018584345.1 of Thuja plicata. Classification (NCBI taxonomy): domain Eukaryota; kingdom Viridiplantae; phylum Streptophyta; class Pinopsida; order Cupressales; family Cupressaceae; genus Thuja; species Thuja plicata. Next base: position 9,885,043 of record MU223225.1, read on the forward strand.
ATGGGGGATGAATTGGCCCCACAAAATCCAACCCCCATTTATCAAAGGTGTGACTACCACCTGTGGGCACAAAGTTATTCCATCGAACTTGGTACGTCTTCCCATTCTTTGACATCGGTCACATCTTCTGGTATAGCTTGTTGTGTCCTTGTGTAATGTAGGACAATAGTACCTGGTTGTCAACACTTTCACAATTATTCAATTTTCTACAAAATTACCTCCACATAGTTCATCATGGAATGCTTGGAGGATAGCATATGTTTCATCCCCCCACACACTTCTTCTCATAACCTGATCAGGGTAGCATAAAATAGAAAATTCGCAATCTAAGAAAATTTGAAAGTTTTCTCAACTAGAAGCCTCTTTTCCTTTGATGAAAATTAGGGAGGTATCTTGTTAGAGGCTAAATAGTTTTCAATGTCTGCATACCATGACGTTTTAGCTGAGATAGAGAACAAATGATCATTTACAAAGCTATCATCAATGACTTTGGAATCATCAATAGTTTGTATTCTAGACAAGAAATCAACGACCACATTAGCCTTGCCTGGTTTATCTATTATGGTGAGGTCAAATTCCTACATCAACAAAAGCCATCGTGCTAACCTTCCAGTTATTACAGGCTTGTTCGCCAAATACCTAATGACTGCATGATCAATAAAAAACAAATATCTGATACTCTATTACATAATGGTGAAATTTGTTAAGGGCATAGATTATAGCTAACAAATCCTTTTCTATGACAATATAGTTTAATTTAGGTCCCTAGAGATTCTTACTGATGAAATACATAACATTTTCTATAGTACGATCCTTCTATCCTAAGATGACTCCTAAAACATAGTCAGAAGCATCAATGTGTATATGAAATGGTAATGACCAATTTGGACCTCTTAAAATAGGTGCTTGAGTGAGAATAGATTTTAGCTACATCATCACAGGATGAAGTCCATTTGAAGTCAAAGTATTTTGCAAGAAAAGAATACATTGGGCAAACCATCTTGCTAAAATCCTTTATGAATCTCCTATAGTATCCAACATACCCTAAGAAACTTATAACATCCTTCTGCCTTGTTTTTTTCTATTGCATATCAGAGGATCCAAAAAAGGTTACATGAGAGTTTGTGCCATACCAAACAAGTCTAACCGAGGGCTGGAGAGATCACAACCAAATCAAAAAGAGGCTCAAAATATTACAATTGATATCATCGGAGAGTTTATATGCAAGAAAGCTTTAAACTAAGAACTGTAGAAACTATAATATTTAGAATGTAAATAATGATCTCCATCTAATTCATTGGAGTTCGGGGATACAACAGTGTATCCAATAATCTTGTAGGGTGGGCCAATTTATGCATTCCCAGCTAGAGGTATCTTTCCCTTCTTCACTTGCTTCAGGAAGTCAGCAAGTTTGGTGTCAAATTGAGGTCCAAATTTTATGGTTGTATAGCCATGAGCTATATCTTTCTTGCTGATGGTGGCCTCTCTGTCTCTCAAGATCTGAAGAAACTTACTTTCATTCATCTTTATGATGGTTGTAACCTACATGGAAACATAATAATAGATGGGTCTCCTTAGAGATTCAGTAAGATTCCTGCACTTCCCTGCCAAAACATCATTATTACGAGCTTTCCAAATAACCCACAATATTATAGAGGAAAGAATAGACAAGAAGACATTGCAATATTTGTTGCTGTTAATGCTCCCAAAAATGACACTAAGACTATCAAAGTGGATATTATATGAGAGGCCAAACATCTTCCAAAATTCAGTTGCAAATTAGAAACATTCAAAGAAAACATGAGAAACTGACTCTGGTTGTTTACAAACTGTACAAAGGTTTGGGTCTCCCCCCGGATTCTTGAATGGGAATTTATGTATAAGGAGGCGCCATAAAAATTAAGTGATCTTGGGTTCAACAGGTCTGGTCCAGATGGAGGTGAAGTATTTGTTCCAATCCTTGGAGGGGATGTCAAGTAGCCACACAGAGTTAGCATGGGTGAGGATATCGGGGCTCTGGGTGAGAAGGTGGTAAACGTATTTAGTCTTAACCTGGTGAAGAGGGGTGTTATCAAGCCAAGTAATCTGGGAGGTGCAAATGTTAGGTGAGAAGAATCTCAGAGGGGGTCCCAATCTGTCATATGTAGCTGAAAGAATATCATAGGTTATAGCTTGGGCCAAGGGCAGATCAAATTTAGCTTTTAGGCTCTCACATGATTCATGTATACCATCCTTTATCATATACTGGAAGAGACAAATACCTTCCTCTACCCATATCCTTGCTGAGAATCCTTGGAGCAGGGCTAGAGGTTTGTCCTTGTGTTTAAGGTTCCACCACAGAGACCTAGAGCCACATATAGTATCACCACCTTCTAAAGGAGATGTGTTGCAGATGAAACCTCTGATATATCTCCAACTCTTCTAGATCGATTTGAAGACATTGGATCCTTGTACATCAATGTTACTGTCCATGCACAGAATGTCAGAGCAACATAGGTTGGTCCAGGTTTTACTTCTGTAGGGATGTGCTCTAGATAGATTGTTCCTCATCAATATCTTCCAAGGTTCATATCCTGATGAGGCCTTAGCTATCCATTTAGCTGCTAATGTAATACCTTGAGTTCTAAGGTCCTTCAAGCCTAGACCCCCCAGGCCTTACTTCTGGTGCACCAGTCCCAAGAAACAACATGGAACTTCTTATTCCCTATCCCATCTAACCAAAGAAAATATATGATAATCTTTTGGATAGAGCTAAATTGGTTTTGATTGAAAATCCAAGCAGAGGAGAAATAGATAGGGTAAGAGGAGAGGACCTTCTAACAGACTTGAACTCTGCCTAGGAAAGAAAGGAGGTTGTTGTCCCACTTATTGAGTTTACCTATGATCTGGTCCTTTACCAAGCACCGCATATCATTAATGTTGGGATCCACTATGAAAGAAATCCCTAGATATCTCACAATTTGGCTAGGGACTCCCCATTCCATCTCATATTTGTTCCACCATCCCAGTGGAGAAGTGTCCCATCCCAACATAATGGACTTGGTGATGTAAATCTTTCTGCCAGAGGCCAAGTAGAATATGTCAAGTTTATGCATTAAGAACTCCATATTACTTTCCTCAATGTTAAGGAGGATGACAGTATCATCAATAAACTGGATGTTAGATACCTCTTGTCCATTAGGAAGGGAGATTCCCTTTACTTAGGGAGACAGGGTGTCATCCCTAAGCGGGTAGTGGAGAGAGTCTACAACTATAACAAACAAGGACAGAGCAAGAGGGAAGCCTTGTCTGATGGACCTGGTGAGTTCAAAGAATTGGGATCTGTGTCCATTAACTTCTACTTCTACCATTGCATCTTTTAGTAAGGTGGAGACCATATTGCAGAATGAGGGAGGAAAGCCTAGGATCTCCAGCATAAGCAGGATAAATTTCAATTCAATCAGTCATAGGATTTCTCATAGTCAATAAGGAGAATGACACTCTGTTGCCCTAAAGATTTGGCCTAGTCCATTGCCTCCCAGTAGGTGACCAGATTCTCTAGAATATATCTTCCCTTGACAAATCCTGTTTGGTATTGTTGATAACTTTAGGGAGGATTGTGGCAATCCTGAGGGAAAGGGCTTTGGCCAAGATCTTATACCCTACATTAAGTAGGGTGATAAGTCTCCATTTTTTTATTAGGAGTCTATTGTCTTCTTTGGGAATTAGCTTAATCAGGCCAGCATTCAGTATAGGGCCAAGAGATCCTATACATATGGCCTCTTGGAAGACTTTATAAAGATTATTACTCACCCATTCAATATTGTACTTGAAGAATTCTACTGGAATCCCATCAGGACTAGGTTCTTTATCATTAGCCATACTCCAGATGACATTTTTTATCTCATCTACTGAAAGTTCTCTCCCAATACTAATAGCATCTTCCTCAGATATTTTCTTGGGTATGATTCCACATAGCTTCTGCATGGCTGAGTCCATAGTATCGTTCCTTTCTTTGGTGAATAGGTTGCTATAGAAATTGGAGAAGGATTCTAAAATCCCTTCCTATGATGTAATATTGATACATTGGTCGTTGATACAAGCAATCTTGTCTCTTACCTCCTTTTTCCTGAGTTTGGAAGAAAAATTTAGATCCCCTATCCCCAAGATTGATCCAGTTGATCCTGGCTCTGATCTTAGCACCTCTGGTTCTATAAAGTTGTAGTTTCCTAAGGGAATCTCTACACCTCATCACTTTATCCCTTAGTCTTGGATCAGAGGGATTATTCTTAATTTTTTGTTCACCTTCTTGCAGCTCCTCTACAAGTCTGAATTCTTCGCCTCTAGCATCTTTGGCCTTCTTTTTTCCAAGAGTTTTGAGCATCTTCTACTAGGAGAGTGTGGTAAGATTCCATTTGTCTGCCTTCGGGTCATGGTGCACCACATCCTCATTATACCAGGCTATGATCCTAATGGCAGCCTGGACATCATCATCTTTGAGGAGGGAAGAGTTGAGAGAAAATCCCATTTTCCTCGGGGGTGAGGCACTCTGGGATGGAATAAGGTGGATGCATGAGTGTATAGGGTGGTGATCTGAGAGGGTTTGTGGGGTAACCTTCACACAATTATCCCCTAGAGTAGAAGGGCAAGTAAATATCTATTTGTTGATGTAGAACCTATCCAGTCTAGAGTATATCCTCCTCTCACCATTTTGGAAGTTAGACCATGTAAACCACACACCTTCTGAGTCTCTTTTTTTCTGCAAGGGGGTCAAAGAGATTGAGTTTAGAGATCATTCTATTCCAAAAAACTAGTTCATTACCTTTCCATTCAAATCTCTGACCTCCATATTTTTCTTGGGCTCTTTCAACCATGTTAAAGTCTTCTGCAATGATCCAAGGTATACTATCCAACTCTGAGATCCACTTCCACAGTTTGATCCTATCATGGTGGTCATTAGGGGCATAAACCGAGAAAATTCCAAGGATTTGTTCTTTGAATTTGAATGAGACCCGAACAACCCTGTTGCATGGAGAGATGCCCCATCCTTGGATAAGCTTCCTCCAATATTTTGTTCTAACTAGGATAGAGGTTCCTCCTTTTCCTCTTTGATGTTTAGAGGAGAATGTAGTGGCATCCTTCTAGATGCATTTAAGTGCAATATCTAGGGTAAATCCAACTGCCTTAACTTCCTGGAGCATAAGGATATCAATTTCTTTATGCAACTGTAGAAACCTCTTGACTACATATTTCCTGTCAGAGAACTCTAGTCCTCTGATGTTCCAGGATGCACAATTGATAGACATAGCATACTATTTGTCTATGTCCATGAGAATATTTAAACTCTTGAAACATTGGGGTATGTTGTTCTTAGGGTGCTTGAATGGTTTGGGATTGCCATTCAACAGTGGGGGTCTGCCCCTTTTCTTCTTGAGAGAGTTCCCACTTGAGGCTACTAGAGAGGCTTTCTTATCCATCTTATCATCCATTTTCCTACCTTTTTCTGGTTTTGAGATAAAGATGAAGTTTGATCTGCAAGATTCCTTAGTCTCCATAGCCTCCCTCATGATTTCTCCTTCTTCCAATTCAAAGTTCTCTATCTTCCCACCCTCCATCCTAACTGTATCCATTGCCATGGTGGCTATCCCTGGTCCACTCTTCCTCTTCAGAACATACTTCCATTGATCAGGCGGGGGTGGGAGGGGGGAGGTGCAGGGATAACAACCACATAGAACTCATTGAGAGTGTCTTCCAAGGTGGTAAGGTTCAAATTCTCTACATTAGGGTCACCAGTGGTGAGGGAGCAGGACGAAAGTGGAGACACTCCAGGTCTAGCCACCGTGTCAACAGGTACACCAAGGATGGAAGGGTGGTCACAAGGAGAATCCTGAACATGAAGAAGGATTGAGTAAATTTTCCATTTGGGTTTAGGGACCGATCTAATCCTATCTGCCTTGATTTTTATCCTCTCAATTGCTATTTGATGAGAATTTTGAGTCATGTGCAACAACCTTGGAGACTAAGGGTCAGGCCGAAACCCAAAGTCTAGCTCACTAGCAGAAGGAAGGCTCTTCATAGCTTCAGGAATCATCTGGGTCAGGCTAGGGGGGTCCTTGTCCATCAAATTGGCCCTTGAGCTTGTTGAGGGTTGCAGAGATAGTATCTGAGCTCTTCATCCAATCAACATCAGAATCTCTCAGAGTGGGGAGAGGATTTTGACCAAGCGGAGGTGGGTGGATAGGTTGTGAATTGTTATGGGTCCCTCCATGAGGAGCATCAAGAGAAGGGTTAGTCTCAGGGGCAATAGAGTTGTCTCCAAGGGTGATAGAGTTGTTAGTTGGAGGAGGAGGATGACTTCATTTTTTAATGATAGGACAGTCCTATTTTTTATGGCCCTCCTTTCTAAAGAGATAACAACTATTGATGCCACCAAGGAAGGATACAGGGCAATCGATAGGGAAACCACCGAGGTTGAAGCAAAGAGACTCAGGGAAATCAATTCCAGGTTTAAGGGATATAAGTACTCTAATATCCATGTGCGGGATAAGAACATTGGATTGGTCTATCCTAAGAACCTTGCCGACAGGGTATAGGGCCTGAGGGACTAGGTTGAGCATAAAAGGAGGGATATTATTAATAAAAACCTAGCGGGGGCTCAAAAGTTCTAGGACTTCATTATGAGAGGCATTGAGAGACCACAGGATGGCCCTAAATTCATATTGGCCCACTCTCCATAATAGGTTATCTACTATAGTTTTCTGGGATTTAGGGTCAACAAAAAACATAAGAAACAAACCCTTTTGCAACATACGACAATATGAAAAATGGTACCCAAGATTTTGCCCCCAAATATTTTGAAACCAATCATTTAGATAATTCCTAGATGGAACCCTAGTCTCATCGAAAACATCAAAGAAAATCGTGCAATCTTTAAGCCTAATCTTCTCTTGATCTATTGCGATAATCATTTTAAGATTAGCTTTAATGATGAGCTTGGGAGGCTATGGGATCTTACCTCCATTTCCTACGGGGTTTTCAGAGGTGGAGGTGATAGTTGAGATGAAGCAGGCACCTTCTGGAAGTGCCCTCTCATTTTGAATGGCCTGCTTGAAGGTTCTTTCTCAGGGTCCCTCTTCCTGTTCTCCATCTTTCTTCTGCAACTTCACTTTCTCACCCTCAGCCGCTGCTTGATAGTTGTTTCCTCCAATTGCTGCACAAGTTTTCTCTCTTAATGTCACTTTGGGGTTGATAATGATTCTTTTGACAAAGCTTGGCTGCCCATGTTTATTATGGGTGGGCCTATTGTCTTTATTACACCCAGGGTCGTACCCTAGGGAAGTGGAGGCCATTAATGGCGCTCACAATTGGGCGTGCGGGAAGTAGGTTAGTGTGTCTCGAAGGATATCATGGATGCCCTAGTTGCAGAGCCAAACCCAAGTCCCCTTCAATTTTTTTTCCAATCTCATCCTTCTTCCTTGTTGGTTTGGGTAGGATAAGGATAACTTCTATTTTGGCAGTGTCGACTTGTATGCCAACTTCAGATATATAATGCCCTAGGACTACTCTCTCTTGCATAATCGTGAAACACTTCTCATTGTTTAAAGATAGGTTATTCTCTTCACATCTTTCAGAACTTTTCCAAGATTAGCCAAGGCTTCTTCATAAGTAACACCATCTATTGTGTAATCATCCATGTAGATTTTCATGCAGTCATTAGAAATATATGAAAAGATACTAATAAATTCTCTTTGAAATGTTGTTGGTGCATTATAAAGACCAAAGGGAAATATAGAGTATGCATAGGTTCCCCAAGGATAGGTAAAGGTAGTTTTCTTTTGATCTTCAGGAAGAAGCCAAATTTGGTTATAGCCACTATACCCAGCTAGGATGAAATATACTTCTTTCTTGCTAGAGAGTCCAAAACTTGATTAATGAAGGGAAAAGGAAAGTGGTCTTTATTAGTGGAATTATTGAGTTCCCTATAATCAACACACAACCTCCATTTACCCCCTTTCTTAGGCACTATCACTAAGGGAGAAACTCAATGGTTGTCTAATATAGGGTATATGAAACCAACATTGAGTAATTTTGCAATTTAGTTTTAACTATTTCCAATAGAGCAGGATTGACTCTTCTTTGAAATTGTCTGACATGTGGTTTGTCCTCCTTGAGATATATCCTATTGGTACAAAATTTGGGATCTAATCCCTTCATATCCCCAGAATCCCATGCAAATGCTTGTTTATGATCATGGAGCAACTTGGCTAAAGATAGTTGTTGTTGTTGATTGAGTTAATTTCTTATATTTAAGCAGCGTCCCGGGGAAACCTTAATCTACTTGGTTAGTTTAGTCATGGAAGCTTCATTGAATGAGGGAACTTGTATTTAATTGGGAAGTAGGCTATGGTAAAGTTGTTTGACTGGAGGAAGCTAGGATGACTCTATCTCAGGATACAAAGGTTGCAAAGAGCATTGTTGGGTAGAGGAACATCCAAAGGACTATTCCCTCATTCCATAATTATTCTACATGATGTTAGTGAGGAATGAATCCTCTTCCTGAAGTTGCGGAAAAGGATCTCTTCTTAGCATCATTAACTAAACTACTAAATTTAATTCCTTAGGTTCTTCCCCTATATCTGGACAGACAGGTGTGGGTAGTTCAGACTGGGGTTGAGCAGTGGATACAAGGCTAACTTCTTTGTAGTTAGACCATTAGAAATGGTCATATTTCCTGAACAAAAACCAATATAAATATATGTAGTAGCTTACTATGGTTGGCCTTGAACTATGGGCTATCCCACAAGTGTGGCTTTAGGTGAAAGGATCATAAAATCTCCAGGGTATGACCAAGAGTTCAATGTCACAACTATATCTTCCACCATCCCATCAGGTTTAACTGTGGAACTGTCTGCAAGTTGCATGATAGTAGGTGTAGTCTGAAGGTTTGAAATGCTAAGTTGCTGCATAATATCTTTAGTCATGACATTAGTAGCTGCACCTAGGTCAATCAGGGCATTCTTTATTGATGTTCCATTAATAATGACCTCTACAATAGGACTTCCATGGTCATAATATTTGGGGACAACTACTTTTCCATTCATAATGTCTTCTAGTTTTCCTAAGACATGGATCATCTAGGGATCCTTCTATTTCCTGATAGGATTTTTGAAACAAGCTTCTTTGATATCCTTCCCATAGGTAGGGACATCCTTGATTGCTTGAAATAGTGAAATTTGGACACTAATGTGTTTAAGATGATCAAGTATGTCAAAATTTGCTTCTTCTGTAGGTTTAGGGACTTCATCATGCAACCTTTGTGGAAAATGTGGGCTTGATTTCTAAGGTGGCTCATCTGAATTAGATAGGCCTGATTGAATTGGAGTAGGAGTTACATTGGCTTGTTCTGGCCCATCAGATGTTATTTCTGTTATGACAAGGGAAGTTGGTGTAGGCAATGTAGTTCTAGACTGCAAATGGATATCATTGATATGAATGACATAAGTAGGGTATTGATTAGGATCTACTAAGTAGACAGGTTTTTGTTGCACTTGAGGTCTATTATTAGGATTTGGTTGAGTTTGAGTGGGTAGATGAGTTGGCATTGAGGGTTGGTATTGGCTGCAAGAGGTGACATAAGTGCTTGTTATTATGGCTGAGGAGGTGGTTACAGGAATATAGGGGGTTGAGTTGGTCATTGTTGGCCTCCTCTCTATTGTGGATTCTGCTACTAGTTACCCTATGGTGGCTTTTATGCCCCTTGGGGTTGATGTTATTTCTCTTGGGGATTTTTCCATGAGGATTTTAATAATTTTGTGACTGAGGCTGGGGAATATTCCAAGGTTGAGACTATTATTTCAAAGGAGGTTTTCATTGATTATTATAAAAGGGGCCACTAAAAGATAAAGGATCTTATGGCATACCTTGTCTTGGAGCCCATGGCCTCCTTTGTAACAAATAAAACTTGTTCATCATCTCCTTCAAATGGTTTGAAGTTAGTAGGAAGATATGCAACCTCCACATTAGCAACAATCTTGCATCTGCAGTCTCTTTTCTTTTGTCTACAATGAGGACAAAATTATGCTAAAATAGCTTCAGTTTCCTCATGTTTCTTCTTTGATTTCATGGTGTCCAACTATTTTTCCATGTTGTTTATAATATCCTACTTGAAATATGACAGAAGATGGGTTATCTTTGTCCTTGAGGCTCCAACACCATTTGATCTTCATGTAGCAGACTTATATCATCTTCCTCTCTTTGTAGCAGTTCGGGAGTAGTTAAGACATATCTTCTTTATCTCATCCCATGTGGACCGAGTTATATCTCCTCCTGCCATTAGGTCTAGAGCTTGAATGCATCCTTCATTGATACCTCTAAGAAAGATCAACTTATGGGATTCTTGATTAAGTTGGTGTTGAGTGTTTTTTTGTAGGCTAAACAAGAATCAGGACACATAGTCCTCTAATCTTTCATCTTCTTTTTGGGTCATTTTGAAGATATCATCTCCCCTCATGTCGGTTCCCCTATAATATTCATTATACTTCTCAAATAAGTAAACCTTCATCCCATCCTAGTTATGGACAACATCACTTCCTAGGCCCATAAACCATCTCTATGCTAACTCCTTAAGAGTTGTAGGAAATAATTTAAGCCTATGAGCATCAGTAGTTTATTCATAAATTCGGTAGAGGATATCAAACTCAAAGAGAAAGGTACCAGGATCATCTGTCACTAGACCATAAAACTCTAGAAAGGCTGAAGATGGGATATTCTTGATATTGTTATTATCATGTTGATTAGTGATGGGAAATGGAAAGGTAGGTGGAGTCACCATCCTTGGTGGACCTCTCTATGGACCTTTTGGATGATTCCCTGGTTGGTAGACTACCAAATCCAATTGATTATCTTCTTCATGATGATTATCTTCTTTGTGATGATCAGTATGTTGAATATGCAAATTGGCTAAGATTTCGACAAAAGGGTTTAAGTCAAGAGGCTCTTCAAAGATATGAAGGCCTATGGGCTTGTCCTTTGAGGATGATGAATAAGTGGGAAGGTTTAGAATATCATCAGCAAAAATACCTTCTTCTTCTTCTTCTTCTTCTTCTTCTTCTTCTTCTTCTTCTTCTTCTTCTTCTTCTTGTAGCACAAATATGTCTCCTAACTAATTGTAGGGGTAATTGGATAGGAATATTCCTAAACGATCTCTCCTTCTTCTATGCATACAGATAGAGTGAACTTTGCGTGAACTGTTTGAAAATGAATTCGAGCTACTCAATAACAAGAATGAAAATATGAGCTGAATTAAATTCTACAAATGTCCGAGTTAGGTTCTTATCTTGATACCATCCTTGACAATGACACAAAAAATTCTTGACTTCACAAAGGGATCAATAACTAGGGTCTTGACTCAACTCAGGGATTGAACATCCTATCTGAGTAGCTATTAATCTCATTATGACAGATCATTTAATCCTCAATCCAGGGACATATTACTTGAAATGGGTTTGCAAGATATATGCACTAAGTGCCTACTCAATCCATGTTATGTCTGAAGTTGAAGGAACAAAGATCTAAAATAAAACCTAATCTATGGCTACAGGAAGAAAATACTTAGAAAGTAACTGAACTGAAACACTAATGCTAAGTAAAAATGCCAATGCTTAACCTAATCTGCCCAATTTTTCTGCAGGAATATACAAATGCTAGAATTAAACTAAGAGCTACAGGAAATGAAACTAATGCTACCAAGGACTACTCACCAAGTGGGCCCCCTTGGATGAGTATCTAGAATTCAATTAGAAGAAAAGATTCTTTAAAACTTCATTATTGTATTCATGTAAAAGTAAGTATTACTCTATTCATGAAGCTGGAAAATATAAGAGAGTACACTATTTCAAAATCAGATGTATCAGAATTAACTTTTGCTCTCCCTCTCACGCAGGAGAGTAGTTCTTATTCATAAAACATGAAACTTAACTACTAACTGATCGCACCAAGAGAATAGGTGGATGCATTATTACAACTAAGAAGTAGGAGCAAAAACATCCATAAAGGTAGGAACAAGAATTGATTTGACAAGCATGAAGCAAGGATCCAACTTCCACTACTTCCTAGATTTTCTCAGCATTAAGAACATCTTCTTGACTCAATCTTCTCTTGGTTGTCACCAACTTTATTATCGAACTGGTTTCAACATTTTTTCCTTTAGCTGCAAGACCATGTCTTCATGGGTTACCATATGGATGCTTTATCAGTCACGCTTCCTTCAATGAAATGATCTGCATCATAAATGTTTAATGGGAACAAATCAACACATATCCAACATAACATGCAACACATATTCATTCCCCATATGATTAATTATTCATTGACACATAACTACAGATTATAATATATAAGCATATAGCATTTACAAAATAATTAATGTTCAACCGTATCTGTCCAAAGTTATAAAAGCCTGAACCATGAGACTAAATTTTATGTGGCTGCATGCCACTGACCCAACCAGACACTAAGCAAGTCTTTAAGGATATGAAACAAAGTGCAGTGAATATGAAACATAGTGTATGAAAGACTTATCCTAGAATTAGAAAATTATTACCAAAATCTTGACAAATCCTCATCCGACCAAGCCTTTAGAGGTAGCATTAAGCCAAAATGCTGGAACAAAATCCTGAAGCATTTATATGATATGTCCAGACGTGCTATAGAATTGGTGTTGGGTGAAATACATTTTAACTATGAGTTTACCTACTAGAAAAATGGATATATCATAGGGGTCTTTGTCTCATGCATGATGTAGACCCGAATACCTAAATAAGAGATATTTTCCCTCTATAATGCAGTCATTGTGAATGTAATTTTTGGGGGTTTAGAATAGCTTATTTATAGCATTAACAACCATCTGGAAATTCCATATCCGGAAGATTATATTGTGGTGGTTGTGGACAGTTTAGAAGAAGATGAGAATCTCATCAGAAGGCCAATTTTGGTCTTCAAAGACAAGGCATTTTTTGACTCTAATTGGGAAGACATCAAGAGAAATATCTATTACCTCCTTAAATGGTTGTGCATCGTCCCTTTCACTGACACTGTGTGGTTATATAATTATCTACATGCGAAGGGATATGAAGTTTCAACCTCTTTTTCTAAGATGGATCTTGATGAAATTCAGATGATGTGAGACCTACCTTAGACCATCATATTTTTACTGCTTTATTTTCTATGCTTTCAGTGATTATATGCTTAGACATACTTTGAATTTTGGCACTCTTATGTATATGAGGATCTGTTGAATCCTATGTTATATATTCAGTACCTGATTATGTAATTAGGGTACACTCGAGATACCTTATGTTTTGATTGTTTCAGTTTATGATGATGTCATACATGGGAATAATTGTGTAGATGCATTATGATGGATATTGGTTTAGGAAACCTGTTGTGGGTCCACAACACACACCCCATTTTTTTGGTCCTCGAACCATGGGGACCCCCCTTCTTTTATCTTTTGGCCTTTTCATGTCTGCCCCCTTCTCGGTCCTCAGCAGTTCAGTCTCATTAAAGGATTGTCAGCTTATTAAACAAAGAGAAGACACCTTTTTCGGTCTTTCAACCCTTTCAGCCTTTCAGAGGACCAAATTCCTCTGAAATACCAAAATGGCTGAAAAGCCAAAATTTGGCCCTTTCAGTGTTTCGGCCTCCGAAAACACTGAAAGGCCAAAGGTGTCTACCTCTGAACTTTCAGTGTTTCGGACACCAAAACATCGAAAGCGCTGACGTACCACCCGCGGGTTATAAATTGGCAAAGCGCCCTAATAGAATTCACTTTTCCTTCTTTTGTCTCTGGCGTCTCGAGAGCTCGTGACTTCAAAAAAAATTTCCCTCGCTGCTTATGACTGATCGCTCCACGCCTTTGAGCTTTGTTGTGTCTTCCTCCTCCGCTCCTAACTCATTCGAGGTAGGTTCCTTCCTTGTTTCTTAGCATTTTCTTTTCTCTTCTTAGTTTAGGTTAGGGATTTTTGTACCTGTGCTTGTTCAGCCCAGTGCATGCTGACTTCCCCTTGGTCTCCTAGGGATTTTGGGTGCCTTCAATCCTTGGCAGGGAAGTCCCTCCTTGTTGAGTCGAGTCGGGTCTTTCTTGTTTTCTAAGTTAGGATTTTTCTATTTTTTGGTTGTGACCCTTGTCACAAGTTTTTGGCCTCCAAAATGCCAAAAACCATGTATGGTCTATCTTTCAAGTGTCCCTCGGAGGTCTGAAAGGTCTGAAATGCTGACAAGTTTGAATCATCGAAAGTGTTGTCCACCTTAATGAGATTTCAGACTTTCAGAGTTTGTGAGACGTTTCAGACTTTCGGTGTCCGCAAAAACTTTCAGGCTTTTGCATGCCGAAAATCCCGACAAAGCTTGCTCATCAATGACTGCCTTTTTTGCACTTTTGGCCTTTTCAGACTCTGAACCAATTTTTGGCGCCTGAAACCCTGATAGGGATGAAAGTGCAAAATCTGCATTTCTGGCTACTTGGAGAGATTTTTACCTCTGTTTTCTTAGATTAATCAGTATTTTTTAGTTTCCTCTTCAGTAAGATACTGATACTTGCATTCTCCTTGTAGGGATGCCTGAACAAAAGACAACGTCTCTGATGAAATACCAATACAAGGGGAATCCCCTAGCTTCAAAGGTGATGAACAAACACATTGAAATCACTGACACTAACATCGAGAATGGAGACTGGGAACAATTCCTGGTACAATGCTCCCAGCTAGCAGGGAGATCCAAGGACTGCACTGCACTAATCCTATCTAGCTTGGTAAACGCAGTAGCCCACCCTGTAGCTGTCTCATCATCAGAGCTGATTATAACCCTGGCCAATCATTATAACTTAGATGAAAGAGTAGTCTGAAACATGGAGGGACGGGTGGTACTCGACATAAGGCCAGATATCATAGAAGAGGTCTTTCACCTCCATAAAGGCATAGACGAGTTCTATAACTTCTACATTGGAAAGGGGCTCCAGTGGTTTAGTAATAAAGAAAAAGAGGCTTATAAAATTGTAAATAATGATTACCTTAAGCAACCTCTCCCCAAAAACAAGTTGGATAAGATAGACCTCCGACGGGAATACTTGAAAGATGATATCTAGGCGGCTGTAACATTGATAAGTTGAGTTTATGGACTACCTCAGTCCATCCAACTTGAACACTGGATGATCTTACTAATAGAAAGGATCAGAGGTTGTAAAAAAAGGTTCAACTTGGGTTCCATCATCAGCGACAAGTTGGATGAGCAATTGACTGCAGTGAAGCATAACCCCAAGTTCTATATGAGCACCTACATAGTGTATCTATTGGAAGAATGAGCAGACTACCCATGTCTTACCAAGAGGGGAAGCATAAATGATCTAAATGCTTGGACCCACATTGTATACCCATAGTTAATGAAGAGGGAAAACATGCCATAGGGTTGCCTTGATTACAAGATAGTCAATGATGCCTTCATATTTACAATCAACCGATCCAGTGAGGGTGATTTTGCAAAGAGGATGTCAAAAGAGGCAGCTGCCAAGGTAAGGCTCATCGGGGCCTATTATATAAAATTTAAAATATTCACTTACATCTGGGTAGCAGGATCAACCTTAAAACCAAAGAAGTTTCCCAGGTATCCATCCGATTGGATAATCATTTTGGAGATGGCCAGGTAGCTTGCAGATGCCTATTAGCATATAAAGCACAATAAGAAGCATTGTTGGGGTTTTACTATCTCACTAGGCCCATATACTCTACAAGATATGAAGGTCTGTAAATCCTTGGCCTTTGAATGGGATGAATTCCCCCTATAGATTTACAAGATAGTACAGACTCGCTTCAACCCCATATGCACGTATAGCCATATTATTGGAAAGTTCTACATTCACAAACCATACTTAGAAGATCACTAGATGAACTGTATAGATGATCATGAGGTCAGAATCTGGGATTATTGCAAAATGTCTCTTACCTTGGAAAAGGAAGTCTTGAAGACCCAAATTCCCCCAAAATTTTGGGAGTATGATTTGGATGAGGTCCTAGAAGCCATTTATACAAATGAGAAGATATATGACATGCCCATCATGAATGCAGAGATTGATAAGGATGAAAATGATGATATTGATTTTTGGGCAAGGCATGTGATGAGAACAATGGAGCAATGGATTAAGAGGCCCTACAAGATGAGCCCAATACCTGTGAAAACATTGATGGAGCCACCTAAGAAAGTAGATAAACATCAAGGGGAGAATTCTACCATCCCCAAGTATAAAAAGGCACCACCTCAGAAGCCGAGGATGGTATATTGTCATGAGCGTCCAGTGGAATATAGTTCTAATCTGAGGCATAAAAAGACAAGGATGACAGGGTAGATAGATCCTCTAGTAGGTTTATCACAAGCTCCACCTAATGAAGGTCTATCCACCTCTGGCCAATCTCCTCTGACCACCGAGAAGGGGAAGAAAACATATAAGAGGAAGAGAACTTTTGTATCTCCACAACTGGAAACCGTGCAGGAGGAACCAGAAGAACAAGAAGAAGAGGCACATTTAATCAAAAGGACTAGGTCCCAGAGAAGGAAAGAGAAAGAGACCACTAGGAAACATTAGGAGGACCCAAAAGAACAAGATAATCCCTTAGATGCCTTAGGGTCAGATAAGTTCCAAATATCTGACTTTGAAGGTCTAGAAGGCTTTTCAGATCAAGGGCAGGAAACACCAGGGTATGATACAGGACCTCCATCCCTCTTTTAACCCCAAATAACCCTCACTCCACCTCCGATCTAGTTCACCAATCCCTCAATAAATGTGTCTACTATAGAGATAAGCTCCAGTTCTGCCCAAGGGCCTAAGACCCAAGATATAGAGGTAGCTCAGAACATAGCAGCAGACAAGGTTATAGGGGAAAGTTTTGTTTCTACTCCACCACCTCACATCCCTACTCCACCAACTTCTCTCCCACCTCTGATTCCTACTCCACCACCTACTCCACTGCCATCATTCCCTTTTCCTTTCTCCACCCTGACCCCCCAAAAGGCAGTGAGTGCAGAGGATGTATCACCCTTCAAGACCACGCTAGAGGCCATGACTGGTCTTAATTCAAAAGTGTTAATCAATTCATGATAGGATGAAGGCCAGGACAAAGAAGGAGAAGGTAGAGCAGCTGAAGAGGATACGACAGAAGAAGAAAGGGGAGAAGGAGAAATTCAAAGGGAAGGAATGGATGAAGGAGAAGATGAAAAAGGAAAGGTGCAGGAGAAAGAGTCTGAGGAAGGAGTGGCCCTAGGATCTCAAAACTTAGCTCCTATCCTCCATGTTGCCCCATATGAGCCAGTAACTGAATGTAAAGGGTCAAATTATTAATGCAATAAAGATCTACATTTGATGATTCATTTGTGGTGTGTGAATTGCTAGTACCTATGAGAAATTATTGAATGTATGCTTGCATTATTCATTATTTTCAGAGAGCCTCTTGTTTATTGTGCTTCAAATTCGTGTTTCTTTAGTTGGAGTTTGTTGTTGTTTTCTTACCTTGTTGTGACGAATGCGTGGAAGAGATCATCTTTGGGCTTAACGATAAATTTGTCTTGTGGGTGCACACATCTTGGTGGCTTCGTAATTTGATAGATTTTAAATATCTTGCACGAGTGAATATATCTTCTCTCCAAACGCTTGCATCTGTGGGGTAGTGAATTGTGACTTTGTCTGATTTGTGCTTCGTGGGTTTGTTCCGAATCTCCCCATCATTCAGTTTGCAAGGAAGAGTTTAAAATGGTTTATGTCCGTAGGATTTCATTTTCAGCTATTTGTTTCATTTCTCGTTACTCTATTCTCTATTACATCTTGTCTTCAATTCTGAAAAATCAACATCTTGGAAAATACAAAATTGCATTTTATTTACAACACCCATATATGTTAAAATGGAAAATACCAAAAAAAACTAAAGTGTTTTGCAGTTTGATGTCTTGAAAGTACCAGCAAAGGCTTCCTTGTGAACATTCACATTTATCTTCAACTGATTAACCAAGAAGGTTGTGACCCAACCCCAAAGAACCTTGGGAATAACTCCGTTATTCTTTCAAGAGAGGAAATCGAATCTCGAGATCCTAGCAAGTTGGCTTGTGTCAAAACAACGCTCAACAATAGTGTCGATATGTTTATTTAAATTCAAATGCACATATATTTTATATGCAATGTAGTATTGATGTTGTATTATGCTTCATATCATGTTATTTTGGACCTACTGATGTGTGCAATGGGTGTGCAGGGATATTTGACCATGGATCTAAATCGGGGACGCAGTATTGGAACCTATGTTATATTCTGTGCATTCCAAGGTCTTGTTTATACAAAGAAACATGGACCTCGTTGTATATGTTTTTTATTTGTGAATGTGGTTTGTATGTGTGTATTTAAATTAGTTAATGTGAATGTGATTAAGCTGTGTCATTGTACCAATTTTGGCAATTGTTGTAATTAAGTGTTGGCATGGCTAGTTAAGTAAATCAAGGATAGGTGTAGGGTTAACTAGGGGTTACCTTAGTGTAGTACCCAAGCCTCCTCAAAATTGGGAAGTTTCGAGATGGTCAACATGACTTAGAAATTCGTGGGTTAACTTTAGGTGTAGTTTAAGAGGGTCTTTTAGGTTCCCAGAAGGTAACCGGGGTGAATTTTAGCTACCCAACCTGGTACCCTAGGGGTTAGGGGTCATTTTCAACCCATTAAGAGCCTTAGAACCCAATTATGACTCCCCTAAAGTCTCCTTTTTCAACTTGAGCGAATTTGAAGAGTTGTGTGGTTTTGGTTAACCTCTATTTTCTTCCCAAGTTGCATTTAAATCCATTTATGGAGAAGGAAGACAAGTGGGAAGAAAGGGATGGTTAGGGTCACCTCTTATTCCATTGGTTCCTCATAGTTTGGAGGTTTTCCTTTATAGGGAAGGTTTTAGAGAGAGCTTGGGTTGTTCACACACTCTACCTTTAGAGACAATTTTAGACTGAAAGAGTTTTTGGAAGAGAAGGCTTGAAAGGATAGCTCATCTCAGATTTTCAGATTGCTTAAAGCTTTGGAGTAAGGTTGGTCTCTCTTAGAGTAAATTTTTTCTTGTTTATATATGTTCTTGCTTGGAGCTCCATTAATGGAGTCCTATGTATATTTTAAGCTTTTCAAAGTTTGAGTTTATGGACTTTTAGAATGTTCTTTTTATTTTGTGAATACTTTTGTGAATGGGTTTTCTTCAAGGCACACTCACCCTTGGGAGGGAAGAGTAACCTTGAAAGGGGTGGTAGGAAATGAATCCAGATTAGTGCAGAGTCTCCCATGTGAGGAGGGAAAGCCATGGGGTTCTTGATACCCATAATGCAAAGTATGGCCTGAGGGCACCTGGGGAGCATAAGGATGTTTATTCTTATGACTGCATCTTGTGTAGATGGTCATTCCAAGTCCATGTGTGGCTTGAGATTTTTTTTTGATACCTTGGCTTTTCCTCCTATGCTAGTCTACCACCACCCCTATTTTAGGAAGGCTTCTTGGAGGCCTTCCTCCTATTTTTCCATGTAAGGGAGTTTTACCTTTGTGTTTTATCTGTCTAAATGAGTTTCTCTGTGTGTTTGCGACTGCTTGTTTGTATCCCGTTCCAGACTGGATCCCCTAGTTCAGGGGTGACCTTGAAAAGGTTTAGGTTTGGAGGTGAGCCTCCATGGTCAACCTCAATCTACTAGGTTTCACAGCTGGATGTAGGAGCTTGCAAGCATTTTTATTTAAGGATTTGGAGTTGGAAAATATCATTGTAACCTTGTGGCGTTTCTTAATTCAGTAGAAATTATGTTGTGAAATAAATTGCAAATGATTATGTAACCAAAATTTTATATGATAATAGAAATGAGATGTGAAGTTATTACTTTGCATATTTTTATGCTAGAATGAAATTTTATGCAAATTTAATTTCTAAAAGTTATCAAATTTTTATAAATGAGAACACTAGGAAATTGATCAGATTGTAGTTTTATATGGAGTTATTTCAATTTCCAATTTATATGTAAAGTGTTGCTATTGTTAAAAAAAAGAGAACATTTTTATACTTGGAACAAAATTTAAGATTTTTCAAAAAAAAAATGTTCAAATTCCAAAAATCTAATTCCTACACTATCTTAAGCTATTAGACTAGATTCTAAAGGTGCTTTTAAAAATTGAAAAAAAAAATACCCTACATATCAGTTTTTTAGTAACAAAGATTTATTTTAAACCATTAAAAAAAATATAATAACATATTATTTAAATTTATAAATTTATGCTATTCTTTTTTAGCAAAACGATTTAAAAAGTAAGTAAATAAAAAATAAGGGAAAGGGTTTAACCTAAACACGTTTTTTGAAATCTAAAGAGAAAATTAAAAAAATAAAAGTTTGATGGATTTCGGGTGGGGGCAAAGCCCTTCCCCAACCCTCCATGCCGCGTGGTGGTGTGGTGGTGGAGCCACCCACTGTGCACGCACAGTGGGGAGGCGACGACTGTGGCCGCGCCCACCCATTGTGGTTGCACAGTGGGGTGGCGTGGGCCACCCATCCCGCTTCCCTCCACCTGTCGGCGCCGCCACCTCTATTCCCTTTGCACGCCCACCACCTTTCTTCTGCCGATCGGAACTCTTTCGCCACCCATTTCAGCCCCCTGCGTTTCATAAATGCAGGGTAAGGTTGTTTCAGAATAATAAACAACAACATATTTTTATAAAGTGCATAGTAAATAAATGTATGATAGTTAATAAATGAAATAAGTTAGTAAAGTATGATTTAATATTATAATATATTTATTTTGAATAGATTTGATTTCTTATGGATTTCAAAATTAATCCATTAGAATATATAGTCAATTTTATTGACTTTAGGATTTAGTAATTTCTAGGAGGATTTATTTTAAATTAAGTATGTTAGTAGGTTTTTTGTAGATTTGGATTAAAATTCAAATTAAATTTAGGAGGGGTTTTTTTATATATGCAATTTTTATAGTATTTTATTTCCTTACTCTTATTAGAAATTTTAAAAAAAAACTGAGTTGGGTTTATCATATTAATTAAAAAGGGAATTAAGTTAAAGATGTATAGTTGTTATAACATAATTTATATGTATTAGTTTTTTTTTAAAATGTTAAATCTATGAGTTAAAATCTTATTTTAAACTTATAGCCTTAATCTAACATGGACTTAATTCTCGATAAGGTTTCCTATTCATTCTGGTATCATTGGTCATTTCCTCGCACGGTTGACTTTCGGTCAACCATGGTCAAACCTAGGGTTAACTCCTCATTTTTCATGTGCAGACATTCCCTGCAACATTAGGAACCTCGTAGCCCAGTTTCACGCTTATCAGAGCATGTTTGACTTTTTGGTCAACTCTAGTTGACTTTTAGTCAAACTACCTCGATTTACATGCGCAGGCCTCCCTTGTATCTTAACAAACCCTTATAACCTTCTTTCACATTTATCAGAGCACAATTGACTTTTTGGTAAACTATAGTTGACTTTAGTCAACTATCTCAATTTACGTGTTGATCGAAGCATGCAACTTAGGGATCCCTGTAGGATAGTTCTGGGAGCTATTCTATGTAGTTTGACTTTTAGTCAAACTTGGTCAAACTTGGTCATCCCTTTTCTGGTTGGACCCTTGAGTAGATTTGAAACACTTAAACCTTTCTGATCATCGTTCCCTTTGCACCGTTTTGCATGCATGTGTTATCTTTGAGATAAGTTTAGTAAACCTTTAGCGTGTTTAAAAAAAATTTGTTGGTGTATTTTTGCCCAACTTTTTGGCATGACAGATAATCCCACCAATGATCATTAAAAATAGTTGGAAAAAGAATGAGGCAAAAAAGAAAGATGGTAAGGGCAAAGCAGTTATGGACAACAATGAATTTGGAGTGGATGAAGATGAACTAGTGGATGCAATTATCATCATTAAACATAAATAGGTGTGGAGATTTCTTATGTTATTTTGTAGTACTTTCCAGATAATTTTGATATAGACATCTAGATGTATTAAGTACTTATAGCATATAGAATAAGGGTAGATTAAGGGCTTGACAATGTCCTAGTACAATAGCAAAATTTGGTATACAATATAGTTTATGTTATATATTATAGGAAAGTGATAAGTAATGAAAAAATTTACCTTTTGGATGTAATATAACATTAATATAAATAGAATACTATCATATATATTTTGGCCACTTGGGTAATTTGGCAAATCACTATCATAAAATACAAATTTAAAAACACGGAATTTAGTATGTTTCAGATCAAATTGCAGCACAAAATTATACAGAAAGTTGTAGGATGAATAAATTTTAAGATTACAATTTGAACCATCTACAGAAGCATGATGACAATATAGTAAATGTTTTAAATAATAAGGGTATTGTAGCATAATTTTTTTATAACTAAGATTGTAATTTATTTGAGGTTCACTCTATTAAAGCATGTATCTATATCATACTATTTTCTAAATTGCAATATACAATTAAGAAAGCCTAAAAGGTATAGATTTTGATAGTCTCCCATAAGCTTATGAATATTAAGGATGGGCTTGCCTGGAAATGCATTATATGGGCTATCTGGATCCTTATCCTATATTTCTCCTTCAAACATTAATTTGGAAAATGCATTGAACTTAATTTGTTTAAGTATGTCCATTTACATTCCATCTTATTCACTTTTGGATCACTACCAGATTTATTTATGAATTTTGAATATGAATATGACAAATTATACTCATTTGTTAATAAACTACATTCAGTAAACAATATATTACTAAATGAATATATTAGATCCTTCAGACATACTATATATATATATATATATATATATATAGAGAGAGAGAGAGAGAGAGAGAGAGAGAGAGAGAGAGTCATTCATAAATAAATGTCTTATCAGATATAATATTGATTATATAATAATGCAACATTCAATTCTATATTTTATGGATAGAATAACTCACCTATCTTGGAACATGCACTAATTACATCTTTTCAAAGTTATCTAATTATATTAAAACTTATAAAAGGATATAAGAAGACAAAGCAATTTCCTAATCTGATATTTATGAAGGGGATTTTGAATTATAAGGAGTATCTACTTAACTTGTTTTACTTATTTGAGATGTTTAATAAGTTAGTAATAGGTCACATTCCTAATACAGTTGGTTGTAGGATTGAAGGATTATCCTTGCTCATTCTTTTCTTACACTAACATTGGTTGCAAGTTGGAGTCCTTATGATCAGGATATCAATGGTTCAAATTTATTCCAACTTGTATATATAATTAGGATATATATACAAACTCATGTACTGGTAATGGTTGGCCTTGACTCGAGCTTGGATGACTGAAATATTTGTCTCACTTGGTTTATTCAGCATGGGCTTTACATTGAAGCATGTTCCTTTTCTTGATGTTATAATATGGTGATTTCATATCCAACTAAAATTCCGATTTCTAAGCTAGTATTCTAGAATTTATAGAACAAAACATAACTAGATCAATACATGATAATGATATGCTTCTACTTTCTGATTATATAACTAACAATAATGGCAAGATGAGAAAGGTGTTGGTGTGTTTTCTAGGTGTATGCAAGGGCTATATAATACTAGATGTGGGCTATACATACCTCTGTATCAGATGGGCAAATGAAATAATTAAAATTATATGAGATTCCTTTGGTGATATATGAATGTAAAAGTATAATAAATTGTAATCTACAATGTAATTACTGTAACATAAAGCCATAAAAAAAAGGATTGGCTTATACGTATTTAAACTTCAATTTTGTCAATGAGGGTCTGTCCTCATATGTCATTAGTATGATAAGTAAACTATTATTGTACAAGACTTTTTAAGTCTTGGGCTAGACTGGAGAAATGCAGACACTTAAAAATGGCTAGTTGCTCTTGCACAATGACTTTACAAACATTATTCTTAAATTATTAAATAACCTTTGTTATTTAATTAATTTGTGTCTTTCTACCATATCCCAGGTTCAAATTCATCATTTCTCTTCAATTTTGTAATTAAGTGATTTTAATTAATTACTTAATTATTAAATATCTAAATCAATATTCATCAAATATTATGCTATAAATTAAATAAATAATTAACATTATTTAATTATTTCCCGTGTCATTTAATTAATTAGATAAACACATTATTTAATTAATATTCCACCTTTTGTTATTATTACACACATGTAATAATTACATTTAATAAATCAAATCTTCACTCATAATTAAATAAATGATATTTATTTAATTAAAATTAGTTATTCATCTATAGAGTAATTAAATAATTTAATATTATTTAATTATTCCCTATGCCATTATATTTAATTAAATAATTATATTATTTAATAAAGTGTTTCTTTTTTTTGATCGATAACACTGATATTTTTTAATCTTCAAAGGGAAATTACATAATAGCTTCAAACATAAACTTTGCAGAAAGTTAAATAACAACAAAGAGCTAACTACTAACAAAACCTCTATCTCTACCACTGGTCCCATATAATATTTCTATGATTAATAACCCAGACCATACCCAAGGAGCATCATGCTCTACCTTTTTACATGTCCATATAATAATAAACCCCAGTAAAAATAACTAAAAATAAGCATGCTTCATTATAATGCCAAAAAAATCTTTACTCTTGAGTCTGTGGCATCATCATGACTTTTGTTGTCTCGATCTACGGGTGGTCTATTCAAGCTTGAACAACAATTTCTCTGCCTCCACACCAGCCCTAAAAATATATCAATCTAGGCATTCAAAAACACAGACTTGTGTCTACTACGGGAGTTTAGTAAGTTCATCTCCCTTATCACCCATTTACCAAAAAACATACTTGTCGACATAACCCTTCATCCATAATTTATCGCAAAGAAGAAAGTGGAGGCTGAAGAAGAAAAAATATAAAAAAAAACTTACAAAATTACCATTGCTTCACAGGCCCAAGCGACGGTTTTTACCATGACTGGTCCTTTTCTTTCGTGGGTCATTGGTCTTCAACACATTCATTTCACCTAGGGTTTTATTTTCATGTTCTACAACAAGCTTCTCCAGAATAGCCCACACCCTAGCTCTCTCTACTTGGAAGCCGCCTTTATCAACTTTTCCCCAGCATTTGAGAAAAGGCACAAACCCATATACCTGGGCATCATCCTCATCTTTAAAACATATAGATATATCTGATCCAATCCCCGGGATGACCCATTCTAAGATTGAATCAATTTCCAACAACAACTCCTCTTCAAACAAGCGTTTTACCATCCGTTTAACCTCTTTGGTGTCTATCCCAATTTATATCCCTCACGCTATAACCATGGAGATAATTTCTAATCTTACCCTCCATTTGCCTTTCATGTCCATGAAAAAGGGCCCAAAACCTCGCACACAGCTTCAACCACCACTTCTTCCTTTATTTTAATCAAACACCCCATCCTTTCAATTTTCACAAGGCCCTTAAACGCCTTTTGTTGTTTGAGCGTGTCCACTGATAAAGTTGCTTTCATATTCAAGATTATAAAGAAACCATGATGAGCGAGAGAGAAAGGACCTTCTAAATAAACCTTGATCTTGAACTTACACTTCCCTTAAAGCTCACACTTTTCACAATCCACTTCTCGAGATGATGGCAGCTTTAGTAGCCATTAAGCCATAATTGCCTCATTAATAGGACAACCAAGGCCAGACTTCCATCATTCTTCACACATGCAGCTAAATACTAACTGTACGTAATGGGGATCAAATTCATGCAACACTCAACAAAGAGGGTTAGTAGCACCGATTTGCAATGGGGGAAATTGAATGGAAACAACCACTAAAAATGAAATTGTGAATCAATAAAATGTACAAGCAAATATGAGAAAACAAATAAATGCAAACCCAATCACTTGAATCTTTTATTGTCTCTCTCTAGTCCTTTTGAAATGTTGTTTGTGATGCTCAGTATTGGTGTGGGTAGCGTCTATGACTTTGGAGCGTCGCGAATTTGATAATTGAATGTGTGTGTGATCGCAAGATGGCTTGAATGCTAGAACCAATCTGACAAAGTAATGGCGCATGTGAGCTTGAAATCCTGGATCCTTCAAATGGTTATGAAGGGTTTATTATATAGGAATTGAGAATGAGATGAACGGTTGAGATCAATTCTAGAGATAGGAAGATGAACGGTTGAGATCAAAGGGAACTAGAGAAGCCATCAGTAAACTCCACCTCTTCAACTGGGAGAGAGGAGATAGAGTTTGGTTAACTGAAGAGCTGATTTTGAGTTACCTTTTAGAACTGAAGAGGTGGGTAGAGTTACCCATGTGAACTGGAGAGATGGGTGGAGTAACCCGTGTGATCTGACTAAGGATTATCTCTTTGAACATAATTATTTATTTAATTCATTTATGTAATTAAAGTTTTCAACATGTGAGCTAATTGAATTATTTTTGATTTAGAATTGCTTTATTGAGTGAAATTAAATTAATTTAATTGGAAGAATTTAATTAGTAAGTTTAAATATTTCAATTTAAACTTTAGGAAATTGAATTTAATTAATTAAATAATGGAAATTAATCAATTAAGGTTAATTAATTATTTAATTAATTTTGGGAATTTGATTAGATGATTTGGGGAATGAATTTAGAAGAAAATAGATGATTAATTAATGATTAAAAAATAATTAATTAATAGATGAAAATTAGTATTTTTAATGTCAACTCGCAAGTCTGTCCATTTTAGGGCGTCTACATTTGCCCCTCTTTGATACAATGTGATTCATCACGTTGTCTCAAAGAATTTTCAGATTTGATCCTGCCCCAATGATAACAAGTGGACTATATGACCCCTCAATAAATTAAGCATAGAAAATGCGTCAGATGAGCATTAATTTGTTGAAAATGTGAATCACTATATGATGATGATGAATGCATTCCTATGTTATTTATGATGTTATTGATGATGGATGCATTGATTATATGATTTACTATGCACATGTTTTGGATTTTTCTTATGCAATAAATGAATGCAATCTACTATGCACAAAATATCTGAGTAAATGCATGTGTTAGTTAGAAGAAAGTTAAATGGAATAGTTTCTCTGGCATGGATTGATAGATGTGAATTGATAGAAAGGATGGTTGATGACTGATAGATATGAATTGATAGAACGGATGGGTGTCCCAATTCACTACCCCGTTTCCAATTTTGTTCATCATTGCATCTTTTTTTTTTGAAATTCTGAAGAGTGTCCAATGCATCCAGATCTCAAACCATCTGGATACCGCTATGACCTCTTGATAACCGGAAGGAGTAGAGAGATTGAATAGAAAGAGAACTTAGTGCACCTATATATTGACCATCTGGATACAACTATGTACACATAGCATAGGATTAAAATGTCCTTGAACTAGCCATTTACATGAGTTCAAATAACTAGAATGCATGAAAGGAAAGATGAGAAGAGAGTCCAATGTCAACTTTGTTGCAAAAGCCTCTAGTATCTAATGGTGGTTTCCATGCCACCAAACCATCTGGAACTCGTATTTCTACCCTAGCATGCTATGGAGATAATCGCATGGCCTAAACACATATAGTAACAAAATACACACGGTGGAGAAAGGCTTGCACTCACACCAATCATGAAGAATACATGATATACAATAAAATGAAGTAAACACAAAAATAGAAAGGGATACTATATCTCTTAGGTGATACTGAAGCTATATAGGGTTTAGCTAATTTAAAGGTCACAAAAGAGGAGTGTCACCGCGTAGCTCAAAGGGATGGCTCACATGGAACTTAGTGGTCCTGACAAAGCGATGAGGAGACTCAATCATATTAGATCAATGATCCAAGAATGGGAAAGTATCACAACTCGTCCTAAGCCTATACAAACACAATAGATATGAGAATGGAATACTTCACCTTAGTTAGATTCATTATCCATATTTTATTTAGTTTTCATTAAATAAACATAACTTCCCAATAAGTTATCTTGGTGACCACTTTGTGTCGTGAATCACATTGAAAAACAATCACATAACTGAATCTAATAGACATACCCTAGGCTCATTGTGTTTTCCAACAAACATGGAAATTAAATTCAAACAATGCAATTTTCTCACTTTTTACAATTTTTTACAATGGTGTAATTTTATCAAATCCGAATAATCACATGAGACATGATCCAAATTGATCCAAATTCATGATTTAAACAATATACATTTCATTCCACATTGTAATCCAACATAATTTGACAAGAATTCAATTTTTTTCTCATTATCCCATTTTCATCAAAACCAAAAATGTCCAAACTCCATTAAACAACTCAAAATTCATGAAATTTTTGAAAATCTCAAAATCAAAATTTGAAAGATACATTTTTAGCTATAAGGTGTCCAAAACCCCATTATAACATAAAAACATCAATCAACCATCCTATAAAAATTGGGCATGGTAATGACATAAATTGGAAATTTTACAAAAAATTCTCAATACAAATTAAATGATCTATAAAATGAAAAAAATAAAATAAAATAAATTATGCTTCTTCTAATCAATTAAACCATTTACAAAAAACTAGAAAGAGTAAGGAAGAGAAATGGATAAGGGATGAAGTTCCTACCTCAAACTTGGCTGAAATTTCAATCTTCAAATTCTCAAACTACACAAGAGAAAAGCACAAATATGAAATCAATAATAACAACCCTTTCCAATTCTTATTCTATTGCAAAAAAAAAAGTCTAATCCCTCCACAAATGCCTTCACAATCCACAATTCAAATTACAAGCAAAAAGAGGATTTTCTTGCACAATTTCTTCCAAAAATTACCAAGCATAAAAATGAGCTATTTTTTTCTTTTTTGAAACCCAACTTGTGATGTATGCAAGCTAACCATACCTCAAACCAAGGTGTACCACCATAGATAAAAGTTTATGTAATCGACATATCAACTCTAAATTGTAATCAAGTCTTTGTATATCCATCCTCCTATCTCAATGCAATATATCAATACATTATTGACCACAGACAAAACCATAACAAGTAATAAATCAACACTAAAATAATAATGTGGATATAGAAACTCCACAATCACATTATCCCACTGCAACCAAATAGGTGATCACCCCATAAAACTCCATAAGTTATAAATTCAAACACTAAAACATGAAATAATAAAACCGAGATATCAAAGAGGATAACTAGACATATGTCCGAAAACCCCCACTACATGAGTAGTGTCAAATATGAAAATAGATCAAAGCATATCAAGTTTATCTTTATAGTTCTTCACATAGAGGATATGGATAACTCCTATATCACATGTTGTCAAGGAAACATACTCTAACATGCAAATCCTACAAACACATATGTTGTAGTACATCTCTTACCACTCATTTACATTGCTCTCCCTGGTTCTTCACACTCAATCGTGTTGATACAAACATCTATGAAGAAGAAAAAGAGTAAAGAGAGAACCTGCAAATCAAATAATATCCCTTTTTCCGTACTAACATGTACCAAGTTATGTAATATAATATCTCCTTCACCATTTCCATACTGAAAGGATATCACATCTAACATTGAAATAAAAAGAAACATGGCGGAAATAGATGTAAACCTCTCATACCAAAGGTAGATTGAACAAATCATCCATTCCCACAAAAAAGGGAATATTCCCAAAGCTACAAACTATTTCCTATGCCTCTTTAAATAATTTGTCATAACTATATCCATAGCTCAAGACAAACAACAAGGAGAACAACAAAAATACATAAAATCATGCATCTTTTTCTCAATAAGTTTTTATAACTATTATATTCAAAACTAATTCACATGATAAGAAAAGATAAGTTTAATAATTCACATGATAACTAGGAGTTCAATACCTCTTAAATCATTCGCCTATTGAGTTACCAAGAGTGGGAAACAAGATTTTCAGAGCACACAACATCAAGCAATCAAATCTTATGATGAATGAAAACATTTTATTTAGGTTTGGATAATAGATTCATATTTATAACAAGGTGTAGGATTCATTATATTTATACTAAAATTCTCATAAAGAGTAACTATCTCAACACATGATCCCAAGAAATTGAGATCTCATAGGCTCACCCAAGTCTCTCTAGTATCCACGAGTATCCTCCAATCAATCCATTAAGAATTCAAGTTCAACCCTACAAAATAATTAAGATCCAAAAAAATGAGTAATATTCAAAACTGAAGAGAACCAACAAGACCATTGTCAAAGTTCCAATAATAGGATTAGGAACATATCATGGCATCGCGATCTAATATCTCCTCAAAGTTCAAAGATCATATGCTCCAAAGAACACATCATGAATCAACACCTCAGCAAATACTCAAGAGCCCTCCATGGAAAACCAAGATGTCAAAACCTCCAAACCACATGAATATAACCATCCATCATAAAATGATGAATTCCTATCACTACCAAAGATCTTGTTGAGCCATGTAAACAAGTTCTCTTAGAATTAAGACAACTTAATTGGAACATCCACAACAAATTTAAATGTCCTCGTATCTTAATCTAAGTTCCCTATCATTTGCATTTACTTTCTTAATTTAGCAATTAATGTTTCAATTTATTAATATCCATGTCGTTAATTAGTCTAGGTTGAATTGTGATTTTGTAAATGAATTACCAATACATATATTTGTAAGGTCAAAAAGTATCACTTACCTTTAATTGAGACTTAATTTGGAAACATATTATTCTATCAATAAGATTTGAGGTTGATTGATGTCAATTGTGAAGTTGAAAAATCTAGACAAAATGGGCGTAAATAATTGAATTAAATTTGGGCTTGTTTGGAATTATATAATTTGGTGACTTTTAATATTGAGATGCAAAGATTCCAGAGTTACAAGTTGTAAAGAAGAAAATATGGATAGGGTTTAGAACAATGTTGGTTTTCTCATAAAAGTGAACCTATGCACATATTATCTATTTACATTTAATTGTAATTGATAAGGGGTGTAAATATGGAAATGTTTGTAAAGGAAAATGGAATAAAATACATACCTCCAAAAAGAACCTACTAAAAACCCTATCAGACAGTCTCAGAAACTGTTGATTTTTGCATTCTTGAATCGAAATTGTGAGATCTAAAAAACCCAGAAATAGTTTTCCGTTTTGACACAGCTCCGATTTGTACCCTAAGTCAATGTCAACCTTGACCCAGAATTTCCGATTCTGACCTAGGGCAGAATTGACCTCCGATTCTGACCCCTAACATAATGTCGACCTTGACCCTGAAATATCACCCTTGACCCCAAAATGTCAACCTTGACCTACATAGCTCCAACAGAAAATCTATTCGGAGATCCTAAAATTTTTCCAAAAAGGGTATCCAGATCTGCACTTTAACTCGTTGTCCCAAACTTGTACCTACAATAAAAATGGTTTTTTTTTGGGGGGAGGGATTTGCCTTGGTCAAACCCTAGTTTTGGAATTAACCTTATAATCGAATTGAAATTGCATAAGTAAACAAAGTAAATAAACAAATTCACCTTGCTTGTATGGAAGTCCTTGTGGTGGATTCGAATATGTGGATCCACAAGTATGTATGCACCAAATGGATGTAGATTGTAGAATGTAGAATGTAGGATATCTCAAATCAATTTCTTTTGGATCTTCAACACCAATCTTGAATGGATCTTGGAATAGGAAGAGGCTTGGAGGAATGTGGATGAAGAAATCTTCAACAAGAGGGCTCCATAGAACTTGAATCCTTCAATGGCTACCAATGGATCTTCTTGATGAATTCAGTGCTTGAATGCTTGAATTCTTGAGAGTAGATGATTGCTTCAATAGATTATTGGATTTCTTCAATTATTTCTCCTTATCTTGCTTTAATTTCACTTAGATGATGTAGAGAAAATGAGAGCAGAAAGCTTCCTTCTATATGAATCTAGGGCACAATCTTCTAGAGAGACCTGTTGGAAAGCTACAATGGAAACAATTGTTGTTTTGTCATTGATGTCAAACCTTAAATGGTGAGACTATTGCTATATGTTTGAGTACCATATATATTGATTGATGAAGAAGATTTGAAGGCAAGTATAACAAGAAGACCAAGTGAAATGGTTGAGTCATGGGAAATCACAAAGGTACTTGATCAGGGTTGCACATTGGCAAAGTAATGTGTTGTTTATCTTTTGATGACAGTTTAATGAGAACAGTTTATGCTGAGAAAATTTTGTAATGACCGAGCGCCAGTAAATTGCCGAGGAAACCAGTGAGGACCGAGTGGAAGAACACAGTGTTGGCCGAGCAACAGTATTTTGGTAATTGTTGAGATTTGAGATCTCTAGCCGACATAGTTGATTTTATTGGGATATGTAAAGTTAATTAAGGATAAGCACGATTGGTCCACACTATTTAAATGCATGGGTAATTGTAATTAATGCATGGATCCAAGATTTAATTAGTGATTGCTTTGGAGAAGTAAATTAAATGTAAAGATGGAAAGATTCATTGGATCTGACCTAACCTAAGATATACAATCTTGATTAAGCGGAAAAAGATTTATTTTACCTAGATGAAGAGGTATAAGATAACCTCAAGGGGTTATTCAGATATGGGAAGTGATGTGAGAATTGTATGCAAGAGGATTAGATGGTTAATTGACTGATTGGCATGATCTAGCAGAGAAGGCTGAGCAGAGAAGTAGAGAGTTGCGAAAGTGACTGCTTGACGGATTTCCAAGTAGATCTAGAGATTGAAAAGAGAATGGAGGCCACTCAGTGAATTAGCATTAGAGCTGAATTGGATCTGAATTTGCAAAGTAAGTTGTATGTATCAAATCACACCTGTTGATTAATTTCTAACCCTTATATCAGTCAAAATCCTTTAACCAGGTTGACCTAACAGTCATTGTATAAATCCTTTGAGCAAGGTGACATTCAGGTGGAATGTTCTAAGTCCTCTAACAAGGTCACTCCTGATAGGGTGATTAAACCCTTTAACCAGGTCACATTTAGCAATGTGTTTTGTAAATTTTAACAGGGTTGGCTCCTAACAGAGCTCACTTTAGAAGAGTGAAAACTTGATAGCATGTTATTGGTGGTTTTTCCCAAGTTGAGTTTCCATGTTAAATACTGGTGTCAACTTGTGTGAATGTTTATGTTGTGTTTTATTGTTAAGTTTCTACAAGCTGATTACATTTGAACAGTAAACTGCATATGTATGTTGTTGATTTATGCTATTGCTACCGAGAAGATCTGAGTTGTTCAAAGTGGTATAAAGTTTAAATTGGTACATCTAGACCTGAGGATAACTGATTCACCCCCCTCTCAATTATTCTAAATTCATTCTAACAATTGGTATCAGAGCTTTGGTCTCTTGAAAACAGTTTGAAGGTACTTGGAGCAAAAGATCAAGATGTATAAAAAGGAGGTACCAAAGTTGAACAAAGATAATTTCCCTGCATGACAGAGTTTGATGAAATTGCATCTAGTTGGTATTGGTGATTCTGCTAAGTACTATGTTGAACATGATTATGTAGCCCCCACTACACCTGCCACAGCTACACAGTTAAGAGAAAAGAAGGAACACAATAAAGCAATGTTGGAGATTTCATCATCTCTGAACTATCATGAGTTTGAATACACAAAGAACTGTACAAATGCAAAGAAGATGTGGGATGCCCTAGCAATAATCTATGGAGGAGATACAAATGTGCTGAGAACCAAATCTAAAAGTTTAAGAGGTAAGTTTGATGAAATGAAAATGCAAGAAGGAGAAAATATAGTTCAATATTATGGTAGGATAAAGGAAGTTGTAAATGCTATTAGAGGAGCTAAGGGAACCATTGA
>MU223225.1:9934000-9988905 GCA_018584345.1 Thuja plicata
GGTTAAACTGAAACACTATGACCTGTTTCTAATGCAACTTTGAATTGCAGATTTTTAGATCTATTTAAGTACATTACCTCTCTGATCAATGTATCAATTCAATTCTTTGTGCTCCACACTTTCTGCTATGTGATGTTGTGCTTCACGATTCGTCGGTGTCTGTAGAATTCCTTAGCTCTCCTTCAGCTTGATTGATCAGGACTGTATGAAGTTCTTCTTCATCAATTTCTCTTCAGCATCCTCTTTCTATTCACTCCCCTTAATCCCTTTTTCATGTGAATACGAAAATGAATTAAGCTTGTCTCTTATATTGACATGATATTCATTGTTTCTTGATTCTTGATTCTTGGCGTGAAACCAGCCAATCAGATTTAAAGCAAAACTCCTAATTTGTCTCGTAGTTATCTTCATGCCAACTGTACAAATCTTCTTTAAATCAATTACTTAACTCTGGTCAAATAAAACAAAGAAAACAACCAGTTAAGTCTATCTTTAGCTCTTGCCAGCTAGATATTTTGTCATTTTTTGAACTCTGTGTTCCGTTGGTCAATTCTTCAGTTAGTTGTCGATGACAACTGACAGTTCCGTCGACATGACTCTAGTTAGGTTCGGGATCTCCGTCCGTCGGGCATCATTGGATTTTTACTCGTCAGGCAACTCTATCTTCAGCTCGTCGGGCATCCTGTGATTTTGCTTCGTCGGGCAACACTGTCTTCTGCTCGTCGGGTATCACTATGACTTTTCTGCTTTGCCTTTACCGATGGTGTGCACTCCGTCGGTGTTTTCTATCACTTAGTGAATACTTGACTTTTATGCATTGCTGAAAGCATAACCTTTGTTCCATTGATTCTCTAAAGTCTTTGGCATTGTGTACATGACCGTACAGATGATATCAAGTTGACATCAATGACAATACAAACCATTAACTAATTTAATGCCTTGCATTATCTTCAACTTAACGTTATCAAACATTCAATCAGTTACATGTCATCAGAAACACCCCACACTCTAAAAGCCACCCAATATATTATTTAGGAATCAACTACAAATTACAATATACTTGCAAAGAAAGCTTCTCACATAAGTATCACCATCATAGATCCAGAGGCGACTCAACAGCTATCAAACTCTCAAAATACATCAGTACAATGCTCAGTCATAATATATTGCCCCCATAAAGAGGGTTTCCTTCTAGGACAAGCAACACACATAATATTTACCATTAGATCTAAGACCAAATGATAAATTGTCAAGATATATAATGATAAATTATAATGATTTTTTTTGGGGGGTGTTGCCCATGAAACTCCCCCATGGTGTGCTATCTTTGGCCCCCAACAGGTCAGGGGACTAAAGCTTGCAAGAAGGGTACCCCCCTTGCAACCCCTTGTGTTAAGGTATGAACAAAAACCTTTTATCAATAGTACCTTTTTTTATTATTGAAAGGTTGAGACACCATTTTCCTAGCAACTCCCCCTCTATAAGAAGTTCTTTATGGGAATGGTTGCATACACACTTGCCTACTACTAAGTGGGTCATTAGGGGATATTTAAATATGATGGAATGCCCAATTCACCAGAGTTGCAACTACCAATGTCATTTATCACAAGTTGAGTTTGAAGAAAGGACCCTTGCTCATAATTCTCTATGAGTGCATGGCCCAATCATTGGAAACATCGATTCTAATATGTCCCATTAGTTTACATGGAGCAACAACCATGAAGGCTTTTTACAGAATATGTGTCAATAATACTTAATATGCTCCAATATTGTTCGTGGATGCAAATGTTGGGTTGTAAATTAATAGAGCCCTCTCCCCATAATTCCCTCTCCAAAAATCAATTTCCAAGGCTTCCCTCTAGCTCCATTCCTTTATTTTCTCACTGCTAATCACAAAACTAAATTTTGGATGACCCATTCTAGCCCTCATGCCCCTGATTTTGGAGGAATGTAAGGAGATCAATTATGGAGTCATTACCCTTTAGAATTAGAGTTTCCTTGATAGATATGTGGAGAAGGTCTTTAATTAAATTTAAATCCATTTTTTGGCTTTGTCAAACTATTTAATATCTATGGTTAAATGTATATAGGTGGCTAATAAAATTCTTCTAGCAACTCATGTATATATCTCTTCATGCTTGCTACCTTCTAAAGCTTGTCATAATCTGCTTACCCGGCTCATCTATAACTTCATTTGGTCTAAATGAGGAAATAAAAAAGGAATGCATGTTACCTCGTGGTTTTATTGTATTCTTTCAAAGGATAAGGGAGGTATGGGTACCATTGATCCTTACACACAAGGGATTTTCCTTTCAGCCAAATGGATTAGTAGAGCCTTGGAAAAACAACCACAATTGGTAATTCTTGGAGCACACTTCAATGAAATGAAAAGATTATCCATGGTTAAGCCCCTCTCAATTGTGTTTGGAAGGCTTGGCAGCCAGTTTATCATAATTTATCTTGGTATGATAAGTTTTTTAGCCATGGGTTAAGTTTTGCAACTTCATCTATATGGTGGAATAGACTAATTCAAGTGAATGATATTCCTTTGACAAATATTCCTAGACTCAAAGCTAAGTGCATCTTCAAGAAAGCAGTTCATATGTTCCAGGATCTATGGGACTCCTCAAGCTTCACATGGAAATCTAAGTGTCAACTCAAACACTACTTTGACTTAAGCTATAGAGACAAGGTTGTAGTGATGGGAATTCAAACTATGGTACCTCCTAATCTCACTCGCCTCATTTCATCTCATAGTCATTCTTTTTTAACAAGGATTGGATGTGGCCAAACAACTTGGCATTAGAGATTTCTCCCTCAAAATGCTCTATAAACATTTGGTACCTAATTTGCCTATCTCTCACCATCTCAACCCTCTTTGGAGGTGTAACTTGAGTCGAAGCAATTGGAATAAGCTTAGGCTTCAAATATGGAAAACCAAAGTTGATGCCCAATCACAACTTACTGCTTGGAAACTCCTTCATGCTAAACTTACAATGGTATCTTGTCTTAAATACTCATTACACCCTCATTTTGTCCCTTTGTGGTAAAGGATAATCATTCAAGCATTGTTTTGGTTTTTTCCTCTCACGAGATTATTATGGAATGTCCTTGTGGCCTTCTAACCTACCCTTTTTCATTTCACATGGTCATGAAAATTGCTCTTTTCAGAACCTCTAATGCCTGCAACATGGTTTCCAACTCCTACAAGCTCATCATAAGAAAAAATATTTGGAAGTTTCGATGTCAAGTTCCTTTGTCACACACTTCCCCCCCCTTGGAAATAGAAGTTCAAAAAATATGCTCTAGCTTGCAAACTCTAATGGTTTACTTAGTCTCATCTTTTCATGACGATGTTACTAAGTTATATGCTAAAAGTCTTTAGGATTAGCAATGAGTCAGAGTTAAGCCAACTACAATGCACTTCAACTTAGGTTCCTCTTTTCTTACCTCCAAAATAAGTGATGGGTGATCAAAACAAGATGGATTCTTGAGTTGACTTGATTGTTGTGTCTTCTTTGTATGGCAACTCGTAAAGTGCTTCAAGCTCACCTTCCATGTTATGTTTAGCTTTTGTTTTGTTTGTAGTTTTAACCCAAGAACTACCAAAAATTGCTACCTTTTAGCTGTCACTTGGAGATGAAAACGACTGTAATGAAATTATGTCTCACTTTTACTATTACTTTATTAATGTCTTCATCGCCAATTTTTCACTCTTTGCCTAGTTTTTGTTGTTTAGAAGTTCAGTTTAGCAACATTTGTAGCCACTTGATTTTGTCATTTTGTCCAAGTAATGTTGTTGCCTCACAATTATTGTGGATGTAATTGTTGAACATGTGATTTGAGATTCTCAATCTAATAAAAAAAAATTGGTACAATATTGTCAAAAATATTGCATGTGTTAAATCAACAAGTTCTATCACAACTATTGGAACACACTCGAATGTTGAGTCTTCTTCCCTATTGATATATGTCGAAACATATGATACTTAAGAATACTCTAATATTTTATTATATAAAGATAAAAATATTGAAATTCTTCGATAATAGTTAAGTTCTAAATAAATTTAACATGATCAAAACAAAAAGAGTATAAAATGTTCAATTATGATTTACTAAATCCATTGTTGGCAAAATGTTCAGCGCTCCCTTCGAGATTCGTGACAAGGGACTAACCGCCTCATGTGGATTCTATAAGTCTAGTGGTTGTATCGGGCATTGACAGGTCGATCTTTTGGTGCAACGACAATCACACTTGTAACAAGTGGTATTAGAGCTTGGTCACATGTTCGAATCCCCTCTGATAACGTTGAGGGGGATATTGTCTACAAAATAGTCAGCGCTCCTGAAGGGACTAACCGCCTCCAGTGGATTCTATAAGTCCAGTGGTTGTATCAGATATTGACAAGCCGATCTTTTGGTGCAACGACAACCGCACTTGTACATCCATTACATGTAATGTATTATAAAACTAAAATAGATAATAACAATTGATTTGGCATGTGTAAAGCCAATAATTTTTTACCAAAAACAAATAGTATTCAGCAATAATAAAGTTTCTTTAGAGTATATGATGATTTATTTTTCAACTTAAGTAGATTCCACCATAATAATTTTATGGAGTATCCCTTATCAAGATTTTGGTTGGATGCTTTCCAAGTCTAATTAGAAGTGCATGGCATGATTTAATTTTAGACTTTATCGACCTTCATAAAGAGTTTTTTTCCTTAATCCGACGACGATATATTTATATTCTAAGTCCGTTTGAGAACGTAAAAAAAAAATTCGTTCATGCAAGATGCCCTTTCTATGTTTTATTAGTATCAAGAGAAGTAATGTGGGGCCCATACCACATGCTAAACTAATTTGCCGCCGTCACTTTTGACTGGCCTTTTTTCTTTTTGGACTTTTCACGATTATGAAAATCAAGAGCTATTTTTTAAATAATCGCTAAAATGATAATAATAAATAATGGCTTTAGGAGAGAACATTCCACTAAAACAAATGACCATCATCATAACTTACTTTTAAGGACAGAAAAACATAATCATAAAAGAGCATATTCAAGCCCAAGAAATGATGTTACAATTAACACAATTCAGACCTAAATAATTACATAGAGTTGAATATATAAATATGCAATAATGAAAGTGTAAAAATGAAAGAGGTGCACAATAATTTATGTACCTATTTTGTTTTATCATGTTATGTATTTTTCTTATTATGATTGATGTATTTGGTTTGAGATTTTGAACCTATGTGGATTTTTATGATAAATATAATTTTAGTATTCCATAATTTTGAGGTAGAATTATATTCTTGATTTTGATTGTTACTATTGTATTTTATGTTGTGATAATATTTTATGTATCTATAAATTTGAGGGATTTGTTTTATTTTGTTAAGACATGAAGAATGTTTGGAACCTTTAACCTAGGCCCTCTCAATTATCAAGGTGGATTTTTTGGTGGAATGATGTTATTTCTCGTACTACGTATTTTCTTCATTTTTATGGCAAACAGTTGGCATTTTTTCGCTAGGAATCTTATGCTAGAACTACCAAGGAATTGTGTGCAGCTATTGACAATCTGGCAGCTCATCCTTTCTCCCCAGACTTATAGTTTAAGGTGGCAGAATTTTGTCATGCAAAGTAGGTTGCCGACACTTATTCTGCTAGGGGAGCTCAAATAAAGGCACGTCTTTACTGGCTAAAAGTGAGAGATCGTGCTAGTAAAGATTTTTTCTCTTCACTACATCCCAAACATTCCAACTCGGGGATTAAAAGGATCAAGGATGGCAACTCAGTCCTCACTGAGCTTCCCGATATTTTGCAAGCTTTTGTTGCACATTATAAACAAGTTTTCACAGCCCAAGATCCAACTCCAACCTCTGATCAAGCCTTCGATGAATGCTTAGCATGTGTTCCTAATCATCTCTCAAACTCTCAATGAGTTTTCTGTGAGAAGACCTTGTTTGTTCAAGACCTTAGGGAAGTTGCCTTCTTCATGGTTGACGATAAGTCTCCAGGATGTGATGGCTTTCCCTGTTAATTTTATAAGGCCTTGTGGGATATTTTAGGGTCCGACCTTCACAATGTCTATCTAGAAGCATTGCACACTGGAACCTTGGGTGAGAAAATTAATAAAGGAAATATTAAATTCATACCTAAATATGATGATCCTGACGACATTTGCAATTGGCACTCCATCACCTTGCTTAATGTCTCCTATAAAATCATAGCAAAGGCCTTGTCTCTACGAATTCACCATCTTCTTCCTCAAATTATTCACCCCGAGCAAACAGGTTTTATCCAATCATGGTTCATCCTTGACAATATAATTGCAGTCAGGGAAGGTATGGAGTAGGCTCATCAATCTGGTTAGACCGCTATTTTCCTCAAATTGACTTTGCCAAAGCCTATGACTGTATTGAATGGCATGTTATTCTTGTCATGTTGTCTGCTTTAGGATTTGGTCCCCGCTTCATTTCTTCTGTTAAAATATTTTTTTCAGATGCTAATGCTTGCATCACCATCAATGGTCACCGTTCCTCTTCTTTTGGTTTGCATCGATCCATTCGACAAGGCTCCCTTTGGCTCTTGCTCTGTATGTTTTAGCAGTAGAAGGTTTTGGATACTTGCTAGCTTCTGCTATTTCTGTTGGTCGTTCTCATGGGATTTCCTTACCCAATTCCACATCCCAGCTGGTCAATGGGTACTTCGCCAATGATTCCTTCCTCACTCTCATTGAGGATGAAGCAAACATGCATAATTTTCTTCATTTCCTAGACACATTTTGCTTGGCTTATGGTTCATCTATTCAATGGGATAAGACTCTTTGCTTTAGCCACTCTTTCCTACCTCCACCACAATGGATGGTGTGCTATAATTGGCAAAGGATACAACATGGTCAAGTTTTATGTTTCCTCGGCATTCCATTTGCCTTTCACGGCTTTGTAGCCAAACTTTGGAATGTTGTTTTGGCAAAGATTGAGACCAAGCTGGCCTATTGGATTACTAAACCTCATTCACTAGAGAGAAAATTCTAGGTCTGTTCCTAGATTTTGGCTGCTACTCATCTCTATTAATCTTCATGTTGGTCTCCCTCAAAATCATCTTATGCCAGTTTGGAACGCCTTCTTAGAGATTTTATATGGGCCTCGGATACCCAACAACATGGCTTTCACCACATGGTCTGTGAGTATTTTTGTCTCCCTCGACACTCTGGTGGCCTAGGCCTCATTTCCACCCACAGGAAAGGCCAAGCTCTCTGTGTTATGTGCATTATTTGCAGCATTTCTGGCGAAGAGGCTTGGAAGGTTTTATTGCATCATTGCATTTCTTCTGCCTTTCCTTTGCATCGCCCGACATGAAAACATTTGGGCTTTCAGAATTTGCTTCTTATGACAGCCCCTGTGCAAATTCAGGGTTCCTTTGTGGCCAAAAGCATTTGGCGTGCATGGGCAACAACCAAACCCTGGTTAAGATGGCATGTCTCTGGTTTCTGTGATGGCCTTTCTTTTAACCAATAGAATCTCTGGCAGTCGCCTTTAATTTGGATGCAAGGGCTCCCTTTGGCCAGAGTTCCAGGTATCCATGCTCTGCGTCTCCATCGTCATGGCCACCGCACTCCTCGTGACCTCTTCAGTCGAGAGACAATGTCCATTCGAAGATGGGAGGATGTTCATGCACATTTTGGCCTATCCAGCCAATACAGAGAGACTTTTGATCTTTTGGTTTCTCTTTTGCCACAAGAACTTTTTCATAAGATTGGCATTACTAGTTGCACTCCATGGTGGAAGGACTGGCGCTGGTACCCAGTCATGGATTTTGAAAGATATCAACCTTGACAAGGCTACCGTTGGCTTTCTCGCCACTTGCCTATGGTGGAGGTTTTTAACCACAGATGGCATATCCAATCTTCTCATTCTACTTGGAGATTGTGTTTTATTACTATTTGGTCTTCTATTATAGAACCTAAAATTGCACATTTCAATTGGTGTTTTTTTATTTCAAGGGTTACCTTTAGGTTCTCAGCTTCACTATCTAGGTATTTTGGATCCCCGTTGCCCTTTCTGTCACTAGTTTGAATCTTTTTTCCACCTTTTCTGGCTATGTCAACAGGCACGGAACTATTGGGTCTGGATTCATAGTTTTTTTCCTCATTCCATCCTTCTATGTTTACTTGGCCTCTTATTCTTTTTGGTGACCACCCAGCTCTTGCATTTCCTATGTTGCAAATTTGGCGCATTTTCAGAATGGAAATTTATTTACAATTTGGAAAAAAGAAATTCGGTTCTTTTTCTCAAATATAGTTATAGATGCTAATGTATCCGTATTTGCTAAGGCATGTATTTGTAATAATGTGATGCTCCAGATTCAATTTTAAGCATATAAGGTTTCTCTTGAGGTTTCTCATTTGCAAGGGCTTCTTCAACAATGGGGCAATGCCCCATGTATTGTGGCCAAAATTCCACCAGATGTGTCTACTTTTGGTGCTCCTACCCACTCCTGTGGGTGGCGCCAATGACGAAATGGCTCCAGTTGGCAGAGAGATTCTCG
Organism: Thuja plicata; assembly: GCA_018584345.1. Taxonomy (NCBI): domain Eukaryota; kingdom Viridiplantae; phylum Streptophyta; class Pinopsida; order Cupressales; family Cupressaceae; genus Thuja; species Thuja plicata. The sequence goes on from MU223225.1 coordinate 9,942,561, forward strand.
CTCTCAACTCCCAAGCCAACAATCCCATCCACGTCGTCAATCTCCCCTCCTTTCACAGACTTCAAATCGCTGCCAAATTTCCCCTTCTACTTGGGGATTTCAGCTAGCACCTCATTGGCCACCACCCACCACCTCTGGTTGGCTACTAGATGGAGCTACATGATGCACTATGGAAAAAGATTTCCCTCGACTCTCTTTGGCAATTTCACCTCCCATAGATGGTAAGGAGGACGACGAAGAAACCGCAGATGGATGAGCTCTCCCATGCCCCAAGCCTTCTCAGATTTCTAGTTGGGGAGACATGAATGACAAGCAAGGCCCTCCGCCTTTCTTTGCCACAGCTTTGGCCGCTTGAGGGACTATCTTTTAATTTTCTTTCAATTTGGTAGTTTCTGGGCAATGCCCATTTGACATTTCGGTTTAGGCCTTATATCTGTTTAAACTATGGTTAAGTTTGAGAGTTGAATGGTTTTCCTCTCAAACTTCTTTTTGTTACTGTTGAACTTTTCGATGCTTAATTAAAAAAATTTGGAGTCGTCTTTACATCAAAAATATGTGGTGTTAATAAATATCTCTAAAAGGTCGTTGTATAAGGGTTAAAATTTGATATTTGCTTGTTCTTTAGTCTAGTTCATTATTTTTTATTATGTTAAAGACACAATAATCCAACATGTCTCGGATGAAGACCAATGCACTACCTATGCAAGTGAATGTTGATGCAAGCCTATGATAAACAAATGATATTAATTCATCTCTCAATCAAGTATTGATCCATTAGGATTGAGAAATTGAACACTTAACATATCAAAGAAAAATCATCAAATAAACTCTTTGGGCACATCCACCTCATGTTGGTGCAACAAGGACACTTGCTTAAGGTATAATTAAATGTTTTTGTTTTGTGTTTTGTGTTTTGTGTTTTGTGTTTTGTCTTCTTAAGCCTTGAATGTTGAATTTGATAGTGAATTGGATAGTTTAAATTAGTTTAGATTCTTTTATGTGTAGATTTTCATACACACATCTTTGGCACATCGAGTGGGATTCACATTTACATTACTAATCCATTTTGTGTGATTTAAGCATTGTCTATGTTTTGATTAAGTAAAAACATGTTTTGAAAGGACCCGAAACCTTGTACAAAAGCAGCGAAAGGTAAGCATTGTCTATGTTACACCTTGTTTTTGGAAGAGTTAAATTTAGCTTATGGTAATTACTTAGTTTTTTTATTTAGGATGATGCACTTAAATATATGGTATTTTGGTGTGTTTTCCATTAAATTATTCTTTTGTGTGTATTCATGTGCATGTGGAAAATAAACATCAGCTTTTGAGAAATGAATGTGATCTTATCATGTCATTGATTCTTATATATTAATTATCGATTAGAACTATTTTAATTTAAATACTAATGTGATTATAATTTTGATGGACAAACTACCATGTCGATGAATGAGGCAATTATAGGACAAATTTATCTCTCTTCTCTATCAAGGAGGTAGAGGGTTGCAGGTTGAGTTGGATCACCAAATCATATCATGTGTCTAAGAAGTTTATACTAGTTTTACTTATGCCTTTGGTGATGTCATTTTGTCATAAGTCATTATTTGACTTTCCATGTTTAGATGTGCTCAATCATCTACAAATTTTTCAGTATCGTAAAGCATCATGTGATGAGTGCTTTGGTCGTCGTGTGTTTTGTCATAACATCTATTTAGTTAGTTCACTATTGTTTTAAGTGTATCTCTCAATGTTGAAGAGTCTTCAACCTTGTGTCACTAATCCTATAGTGAAGTCTAAGCCTTCTAATTGAATTTATTTCAAGTGACATTTTAAAATAAAAAATAAGTTCATAATGTTTGCATTTTTTAAATTCAAAAGAAATTTAAATAAAAACCTCCACCTAGAGAAAGCATAAGAATTTAATAGAAAAGTTAATGAAGAGTATAAGTCTTAGCATGCTTACCACCATTATATTTCTAGGAAGAATGTAGATTGAGAGGGAACTAATTTAGGAGTAATGAGCAATTATGATAGGAGGGAAAAGGAGAGAAACTTACATGATGAAGACATGGCAAGAAAGGAGGAAAATTAGGGAGCATAGACTTCCTATGAGAAGATAATGCAAAAGAAGGGAAGAGCATAGTTTGATGACTTTATCTTGCAAAGGAAAGAGGGAAATTGCAAAGTGGAGTAAAGAAGAGAGAATGAAGGAAAACTTCTAAGACAATCTAGTTAGCATTTGTCTCTATTTTCTATTGAATAAAACCTTGTACAGACTAATATACAATACATTCTACATGTTTGAAAACTTGCTGATGAGTTAGGGTGAGAACTCTAATATCTTCAAGGATATAATTCATTAACAAATATTTTCTATTTCATTCTTGTTGCTTGAAATTATGGAGGTCAAATTAAATTTTGTTTCTTGAAGTTATGGAGGTCGAATTAAAATTTATCACTTTGTTGACTTTTTTTGTTGAAAGATTTTGTGTGTGTTGATTATAGACCTTTGTCGTCATGTATTCAAAGATTTACTATAATATTTTTATAATTATACTTTATAATTATGTAGAGGTATATTACTAGTAGCAACCTTATGGTTGTGCTTATAATGCTCAATCAAAATATATATCTGGCCTTATAAAGTGTGAACCTATTGCATTTTGCTAGTGTATATGGGTCAATTTAAATATCACTAAGAAGGATTCATATTCTTGTATAAAATGTGAAATGAGTTGGATACTAATCTAACCATATCTATAATGTTGTTGTGATGATAAAATTGTGTATTAGGGTCATTGTTAATCAAACCACATAAATATTAAATATTGTAATGTGTAAAATGTAAAATATTAAGCAAATATATCATGCTACATAAGGTGTAAGATTTGTGTGTGTGTGTGTGTGTGTGTGTGTGTGTGAAATATATCATGCTACATAAGGTGTGTGTGTGTGTGTGTGTGTGTGTGTGTGTGTGTGTGTGTGTGTGTGTGTGAGAGAGAGAGAGAGAGAGAGAGAGATGTTAATTATTGACAACTAAGATTACCTTGTTATCACCTACAAACATAAATAAAGATGTTAGAGATTTACTTTGTAATAATCAATGTTAACATCTCATGCCCCCCTTGTGATCCATTAGCTATAACTGCTCTAAGATATTCTAAATAGACTATTTTTCCTTTTCCATGCCTTAGCCAAACATCATACTTGAAAAATCCAAAAAAAATGGTTGTCTTGTCAGTGTGTTGAGTTAAAGTTTCTCCTCCTTTTGTCATACCATCTCTATCGACCCCTTCCTCCACATCCATTCTAAAATTTGCTTAAACATCACCCCTATTAGGTTTGAATGAACGAATGAAAGATTTTAATAATGTCCACGAGGACAAAGTTGCCTATGGGGCCCCCTAATAAGTACACACCCCAAAATAGGGTGCCAAGAATCTTAAGCAATTTGCGACTTCTTTAGATATGCTCTTCAACAATGAATTTTGATCACTAGGTTTGTTGTTATGTCTAGTTATGTTTCTTCAATAAAGAACTTAAAGTTGTCTGCTTCTAAAATATCCACATAGCTAGAACAAATGTCATTGTATGTTGGGCACTCCATGATAAAATGTCATTGTCTCTACCACTCCCATGTTGCATAATAGGCATATCCTTTTTTTCCCATTCTTCCTTAGGTACCATCCATCTACCTGTTTCGCAACTCAAATGGTGAGAACTAGTCCTAAGTTGAGCTATAAGCATTTTTGCTCTCTATTTAATATTTGCTCCTATATATGTTTTTTCCTCATGGTCTCCCATGTGATTAAATTCTTTGATATATTACGTTTTTTTACGCCCATTTTGCTTTGACCATATGATACTACTGAATTTTTCCTACAATTTTTTTAATTTCTTCATTGTTATTTGGACATTCTTGTATTTTAACATCCCATTTTTTCATCCATTTGTCATTTTGAAGTGCTCAACCTTCTCTCTTCCTTCTTACTACTAATGACATTTTTCAATTCATAAAGCCTTGATGGCTAAAACCCCATCCCAAAGAATTGCTCAAATCTATATCCTTTCAGGTCTCATAATCATTTAAGGTGTTTGGTAATCTACTATAAGCCGCCGAGGTTTTGACCTAACTCTTAACTTACAGGTAAAGATTAATATGCAAGCTTGACACTTGATCCCCACCAATTTCATACCGCTAATTCTTCTAAGGCTTTCTTTATTTACCTTTATGCTTGCCTTTATGGTAAGAGTTGAAGTTAAAACTATGAACTTGATCTTTGTAACCCGTCTTTTGTTTTTTTCCAAATCCTCTCTACCCTTGAGATATTGAGCTTTGACCTTAACCCATACCCTTTTGGTAATGGGGTAAGGTGAAATCTCGTTAACCCAACCCTCAATTTTCTTCCTTTCTACTCTTGTTATTTCCTCATCTCAACCTCAGCTTTCAAACTTCCCTCTTTCCTCATTTCCCCGCAATTTGAGCAAGCACCAGATAGTATCCCAAGACTTGATGCTTGAAAGGGATGATCTTTACAAGGTTGTAGATTTTTTATGATTTTCTCTCTAGCACAATGGGAGGCCCAAGCCCTACACTCCATTGATGCCTTGACAAGACATGTGTTTGAATCGTAGGGATGCCTTAAGGCCCAATGACTCCTCCAAAGACAAATGCCAAAACCTTTGGAGTTGAAATTTTAAAAAAAACTCTTGCCATGAATTTTTTGCACTACACATAGCGCCCATCCTTTAGTTATTGCTTGCATGCATTCCTTTGTTAGATGCCAATCCCCAAATCATGGATTTTATGGGTGATTTTCTCCCTTTTGCACTCAAACTCGAAAACCATTAATACTAGGACACTCATATATGTAAACACATAGTTGAAGTATTAACACTCTTGCACTCAATAACTAGTAATGCATATAATGGAATTGATTGTATGTAGGCAAGTCAAATGCATTGTTATCCATAACAGCATGTGGATAGATTGACTGCATTATTATCTATTATTACATATAGTCAGATCAAATGCATAAAATACTTAGTTCTACACTCATTCATGGATGCAATGTCAAGAGTTGTATATATATCTCAAGTCTGATTTCTCATAGAAAATGAATCTCAAAGGTCGGTCTCCTTTATCAAATGGAGTTCTTCCTGTTTATTTCCTTAAAGCCTTCTCTTATTCATATTTATAATCTACTCTTAAAACCTGAATAATATTATTTTATTGTTGTTGCTCCTTTTTCAACTTCCTTTACTCATCTCCAATTTTCCTTACATAAATATCATTCCCTTTTGCAATGGTCACAAACTTTCACAATTACCACCTTTTGAGAGAGTCACAACCTTTCATAATTACAGCCTTCGAAAGAGTCGCGACTCTTCATCATTACCGGCCTTTGAAAGCATCACTTCCTTATTTGCTTCACATTTTATTCTTCTTACATTAATCCTTCTTTAAGTCCTATGCTCCCATCTTTCTTCATTCCCCCTTATCTCCTTTCAAATGAACTCTCCTCCCTTTTATTTCTTATGTTGAGGGAGCCACAACTCTTCATTGGACCTTTGGTTAAACTTAATTAACTTGTAAGTATATTATATTATTATTTATTTCTTTTATATTTTAATTTTATTATTATTACATATTATTAAATTGTATTTCAAAAAGGGAACATAATAGTGTGGCAAAGTTTCATTTACAATTCTTATACTTGTTCCTTACACATCTTTTCATAACTAATTTTTCAGTACTATATGTATTTGCACCACCCCTTATCGTCGTTCCCCCGCCGTCCCCGTCCCCAAACTTAAGCCCTTGGTTACCCATCCTCAACATTGTCGCATTCCCCAATTAAGAAACTCAGAGGTACATTGTTTAAATGTGAAAAAAAAAAAATGGCTATAAAACTTGATATTGCCAAGGTATACGTGACAGGGTTGATTTAAAATTTTAAAAAATTTAAAATAATGATTAGTCTTTTCTTCAATACATTTTAGTGGTTTTTGGCTGTGCTCATCAACGGATTGATTGGGTTCTAAATGCAGTCACAATGTTTTGGTTTTCGGTCTTGGTCAATGGTGACCCTGCAGGCTTATTTTGCAATTCTCAAGGGCTCAAACAGGGCAATTCTTTGTCCCCTAACCTCTTCAGCTTAATGGCTAAGGCCCTGGGGAGTATTAAGCTACCTTCGTAGCTCATCAGAGTTTAAAGGTATTTACTATTTTCAGGTTGGAAGGGTCACCCCTGATTACTCATCTGCAATTTATAGACAATACACTGATTTTTGGTATGGCAACCCTATCTAAAGCAAGAGCTTACAACCGTGTATTGGATGAATATGAATGAGTTTTCTGGGCAATCCACCAATGCTGATAAATCAAAATTATTCTTCACCAATGTGGAACCAAAGATTTAGTTTAGGATAAGGAAAAGTTCCGAGTTTTCAAGAATGGTATTCTTCTTATAGTTAATATCTAGTGACCCCTCTGTTTTAAAAGAATTGTGATTTTTTGCGGGAGGTTTTGATTTCTAGTATCCACAAGAAATTAGTGGCTTGGCATGGGAAGTGGTTAAGTTTGAGGTCACCTGACTCTTATTAGAGTCGTGATCCATGTTGTTCCAGTTTATGTATTTTCAGCCTTGATGATCCCTGTGTCGTCAGTAAGTTAAATAGTATTGTAGATTTCTCTATGGCAAGGAAACTTTGAGGAAAGGAAGCTTCCTCTTGTGAAGTGGGATAATGTGCGCAAACAGAAATTGGGAGCAAAGCTTATGCATTTCGAGCATCCTAACATAGCTCTGGGTACTAAGCTTGCTTAAAGAATGCTTGTGGATCAGAATCTACCTTCGTGTAAACTTTTAGGAGGAATGTAAAGTCCCCTTCTAGAATATGCCGTAGTCTATACCCTACAATACAATTGCAATAGCTAGGGTTAGAGAGATGTCTTACCAAGGTATTTCGTCCATTGTGCTTTAGAATATAAGTTCTTCAATCACCAAATAAGGGACAAGTGCATATATGTATATAAACTAATTATATTGTTAGTGTAATATAATCTGCCTTCAACTTTACAAATTGATAAATAAGAGATATACAAACCTAACCTAGAGATTAGGTAACAATATAATCATAATGCATATTTAGGATTATGGAAGGAACATACTTATAGCACTTAACTCTCATGAACATTAACCATAATGAGGAATGAGATAAGAAAGACATGATGAGGTTGGTGTACCCAGCAGAACCTTTACACTGTTCCCCTCTATCTCTCTACCTTTCCTCATATGGTTAAGGATCCTTTCCTTAGCTATCACAATAACTCACCCATATGAGTTGGTGGATGAATTACAATAGGGTGCCCTTAACTCAACTCTAGGCCCAATCTTGACCTCGTGGTTCATGAGGTGGTGTACCTAGTGAGGCCTCACCATTCCCCCTTATTGCAATTACTTTCCATCCTATATGGTTAATTATTGTAGACATATGGAGTTGATAATTATATTGACAAATATTCTTTTACATCATATAAATATATATTGCAAATAAAGTATACAAAGCCTGATCCCCATATGTAATTAATATAGATCCAATTTAAGGTGACAGTATGCAGTTATTTGTATTAATATAATGCAGTTATATTCGATGCATAAACAGTCATACATAGATATAATATGCAATCAACGTAATCAATGCAATATATTACCAAGTTCCATATCTACATTTCATACATTTATATCAGATTTAGTGACCAATGTGAACTAATTATATGCTCATATTTCAATAACAAGCAGACACAGATCGATCCACAATGCTGCATATACATATTGAGGTGTTCATACAAGAGATTGCCGAGTATATAAACATACTGATAGATTGCTCTGAATATATGAATGTACTGATATAAGTCTTCCTGTCTATCGATATCGGTCTATTTCCTTCCTATTCCCTGGTTATGCAAATATGCTGATATAGAGTTTCCTTTTATCGATGCTTGTTTTATCTCCTTGTTCGCTGGTGATTTGGAGATATGCTTGTCCACCCCCATATATATATGGCCCATAGGAAAGGATGCCTTTATAATCATGAATAGTCTTATCAGCATCGATGGGACTTCTGATTGGTTCCCTCAATCTCCGTAGATGTTAATGTTAGACGGTGATATCTAATGAGTCAACTTACAAAACCTCAACAAGTCGCTGTTTCCCGTCTACGCGTGGCCTTGGTTACAATTGGGTGCTGCCAGGTTATTGTCTATGTGGCTGGTATTGTTGGACGGTTATAAGTTTTAATCTTTAATCAAAACTTATTATTAAATCGATATTGACTCTTGCTTCCTTGAGATCCTGAGTGAAGACATGAAAGAAATTGTCAAGTCTCACTACCGTGCGACAAGTTCTAACAGATATGTCATTGAATTGGGTCAGGGTCGTGACAAGGAAAACATTTAATTTCCCTTGATTTTACTGTTCTGTTTAGCAGTTCTACTATTATGAAGGGCTGGGCTGTTGGAATTTTTAAGGAGTCTATCTGGGAGTTATCTTTCATGGAACATGGGTAATGGTGATAAGTCAATGTTCTGGGAAGACTTATGGTAGGGTCAGCCTCTTTTATTTCTGTCTCTGGATCTTAAGGATGGGTGCAGATGTTAGTCTGCAGCAAGGAGTATCTTTGCGAAGGATTATTGGTTTGAGAATACAGTTGATGGGGTTAGGCATGGAGTTTAGAACAGTTTGCTGATTTCTCTTTCCCTGGTGATCAAAGATTCAAATGCCTTTTTCAGTTGCTTGTCTGCAATAGATTCGTATAAAATCATAAATGGAATTCCATGGCCCTTTGAGATGTGTGCTATATGCTGCTATGAGGAAGAAACAGAAGACCCCCTTTTATTTCAGTTTTCTTATTCTCAGCAATTTGGTCTTCAGTTCTGCCTGGTTTTAAAATATTTTGGGCCTTCCCTGAGAGTATTCACCACCATGTCTGCTTCCTTTGGAGGCTTGCCTTGTAGCACCTTTTGGGGGTTATGGCTTGAAAGAAATCAAAGAAAGTTGAGGGGTTCCTTTTCCTCTTGAATCTTACCGTCTTCTTAAGCTCAAGTATGCCTGGACAGATTTGATGGTAATTTGTCTCATTTAGTGATTTAAAAAAGAGGAACTTGGTTGCCCCTAACAGAAATAATAAAATGTAAGATCTATTAAAGAAAAGTAGCAAGGATTCTTATTGGTTTCCTCATAATGCTGAGTTCATTAAAATGAACTTTGAGGGAGCTGCCCATCGTAATCCAGGCTTGGTTGGAGCAGATTTTGTTTTCTTATCTTTGAATGCAGAGTTTGTCAAAGGTGCTTGTTATTTTTTAGGCTCTAAAACGTATAACAAAGCATAAGCTACAGCATTTTTCGAGTGGCAGCGACCTTGGGTTGGAAGAAAGTGCAGGTTGAGGGTGTTTCTCTGTGTTGCAAGAAATGAAAAATATAAAGGTGTGAGCAATGGCAATGCAATTTGAAAAGGTTATATATAAAAATTAATATTACAAAATTGTATCATTATATTAATCATAAAAAAAAGTTATTAAACAAAAAAGAATATTTAAATTTAAATTTACTGTTAAAAACAAATTGTTAAATTTAGTAGAGTGATCTTGGATTCAACTCTGTATTTTTTCATTGACTCTCCTCTTCATTATGATAGATTACTGAGTGTGATCTGAAACATCAATACAAAAGTACACAGTTGAAACCAAAAGTACTCTCTATTAAATTCATGAACCTTGGAAACTCGTGCCTACTAAATTATTAAATTAATTTTTAAAATATTAAAAAATTATTAAATTAATTATATATTCTATTTTTAAAAAAACATATTTAATTATATTTCATTATATTTTTTTGAACTTAAAAAAAATCTATAAACCATAATTTGCTATAGGAAAAAATTCAGACACAATATAGTTTGAATTTTTTTTGAAAAGATAGTTTTAACAATTTTAAAAAGTTGAAAAAAAAAAAGATCAAAATAAACAATTTATATCCTTGCATTATAAAGAAAGGCCAAGCTTTTAAAAAAATCAAGATATGAAATGAAAGTATGTTTATTTTCACATAAAAAAAAGTAACATCTGTTAAAAACGCAGCCATCACTGCAGCAAATGTTACAGGAGGATAAGAATGCATTATGGGAGGATAAAAAGAAAATCATATATCCAGAGACAGCTTTTAAAGACGGAAATGGTGCTCATCTGTTATAACAGAAAATGGTATTCCTACGTCATTTCTGGTAACAGAAGACTGATTCCTTGTCATGATTAACGGCCTTCCTAAATTACAGAACCGGGATGTAGGTTGAGAAGCATTATGGAAGAGGCTAGGAGCCTTTGTAGTACTATTGAACAAGTAGAATTTAATCATTACTACCATGAATATAACTCACTAGCTGACAAGTTAGCTAATGTGGAAACAATGCAATCTCCTTTCTCTTCTAAAATCAGTTTGAATCTCAGAGAGTAGGACATCAGGTCTATTATTCATTGCATAAGGAAGGGATTGTATTACTAATTATCCCTAACTTTTGGTCCCTGTCCTGTAATATTGTTGAGGCCCAGTGAACTTGGCTTCATTGTATTCTTCGCTTGTAAATAGATGTTCAGGGATTCCAAGTTTTCAAATTTCAGTTCTTTCCTTTGGGCAACAGCCCCTATGGAACCCCTATTTAATATTGAAAAAAAAACAATTTCACATACGACCATAACAGAATTAATGAAATTCTAAGGTATAGCCAACTGTAAACAAAATAAGGATATATAGACTATAAAAAAAAAATATTTACCAGGATACAAGGACTGTTAATGGTACAGGAGACGGATACTGATAGGGCATTTTCCCAGAAAAAAAAATGGGAGACAGGTAACTAGAAATAGCATAAATTTAAGATATTTAAATAACTCAAATAATATGATGTCTTTGTGACTTAAAAGAATGTAATATTAGAAACTAAAAAACCAACGTTTTGGAGAACAGAAATAAACGTCACCAAAAACAAAGATCCATTATACTGATATTTGATCATTAATCATTCTGCCATAAATAATCAAATTTAGGTCCATAATCACTTAGAAATAGTAGATGATGACCAGGACAGGAATGTCATTATTCTAAACGCCTGATGCTAGGATGCTAAGAGATGGCTGTAGTTTCAATCAATTATTAGCTTATTAATACTTCAGTGCCCAGACATTCTAAGCATTATTATTTTATTTAGCTTATCAACCAGACATCAGCACTCCAAGAATGATGTGAGAACCTTCTCGAGGAAGTTTCCCAATTTTCAACAGACACTTTTAGGAGACATACAAAGACACAGAGAAACTTCATCTAAAGTACCTTGATATCTAGACACATTTCACATGCATGTCTCTGATACAAACAGATTATCAATACAGGAGACAAGTACCAAGGGTCAGACTATGAGTCTATGGGTAACTATGATGGTAGCAAAACAGAAATACTCCAGCAACTCTGTTCATATGAAATATATTCTAGATCCAATCATTAAAACCTGCACCAAACCTTGGTGCAAGGGTTAGGCTAGATATTTGGCAGTGACCCGACAGAAGTACTACAATGAAATTATAAATCAACCAACTCAATAAAATATGCCAGTCAAGGTCTACAATGAAAATATTTATATAGAGAAGAACCCGCATGCTCCTTTTAAGGTTTTGTAAACCAAGATCATCATTGAGAAGGATCGGAATGCATCTCTCCTGACCTTGAAGATAAAGACTACTACTATATCAACTTTGAATCTATGGGTATACAGCCAACGAGGACTCTTTCACAATAATACATCCAGCTCAAATTATGAGCTACCTAAAGTAAAACCCAACTAAAGGAAAAAGTAATAACCCACAAAATACTCTAGCAACAAATATTTTTGCATTTTTTATTATATTCAAACACATACAATCATATTGAAATTTGACAGTCGAATACAGCTTACTGGACCCACTCAACATGCAAATCTAAACACCTCCGATGAACCTGGTAAAATTAAAATTCCTCTAAAGAACCTGGCAACACTCTGAAACTGATGAACCTGGTAACACTCTGAAATTAAAACAACTGCTCTAGAGTTTCCGTCCCCAAGAAGTGTAGCTGCTACATTTGAAGGGTTCTGTCTCTGAATACCCAAAAGCTGCTGCAAATAGTTTCACAGTCCTGAAAATGAGTTTGCTTTTTGTTTTAATGTTTTTGAAGTATCTTCTGTTTTTTTCCTGAACACCTTGTACAACCCATGCACACTCCCTAAATTCCCGTCATTGGCAGTTTTGGCACTTAACAGCTTCAGAATCCTTATAATTAGGTTGATTTTTGTTTCAATGTTTTGAAAGTATCTTCTGTTTGTTTCCTCAATACCTCTTATAACACATTCACTCCCTACATTCTCCAGTCATAGGCAGTTTTGTCACTTAACTGAGCAGTCCTTTCCTCAATTTCATCACTTAATTGAGCATTTCTTCTTAACCAATGGCTGTTTCTAAACAGTCAACTGTCAAAGTCACTCTTCAATCAATGCAGAAACCAAACAGTTAAGTACCACATGCCCATCTTATTTCAGTCCTAACTATCTAACAGAAACTATACACGCCCATCTCTGCTACCTCTACGCTGACAAGACCACGCAATGGAGACATTACACCCAAATAGACATGCCTTCTTCCATCCAAACAAAAATTTATATGCCCAAGATACACTGTCAGCTGCCTAAATAGACATGTTCCAACCCACTCAAAGAAAAAATGCATCTGACAACAGACAAGTAAAATTGGGTTTTGATTTTCAAGTAGTCAATTCCTGAGATAAACAGAGCTGCCTAAATAGAAACGTTCTAATTCATTTGAGGAAACAAATGACTGTTGAAAGTTAAAATGGGATTTTTGCTCTTTAATTCCAATCATTTGAGGAAACAAAATATGACTGTTTGAAAGTTAAAATTAGGATTTTGCTCTTTAATTCCATAACTACACTAGCTGCCTAACAACACACTCCCTGACCATTCAGGAAAACATTTGCATGCCCAGCAATACTTTAAAAAAATTGATTTAGAATCAGTCCATGATCTATGCGTTCTTCCAATAGAGACACTCCCTAAACTCTTCAAGTAAAAATATAAGATGCCTAACTAGAAATGCCCTAGCTCATTTGGGCAAAAATTAACCACCCACTATATTATTGAAAGCAAATGTTAACCAATCAATTACTGATTACTTAGCTATACCAATTGTGTAATCAGACATGCATAAATCAATTCAAAGACAAAATCAGATATCAATGAGACTTATGAAATTAACAATGTTCCAGAGGGATTTATTCCCCCCAAGAAATTAACAATGCTCGACAGGGATTTATTCCCCCCCCCCACAAAAAAAACAAATCCTCATGTTTCCAAGACAGAGATGCCCCCGAGATATGGGGATTTAAGGAAAACGTCCCCTCACAGCACTACCACCTCCACTGAGATGTTGGGGATGCCCAAGCATCTCCCATGACCGGAACACAAAAAAATGTGATTTAAATTTTACAAAACTGAATTTTTTGGGGAACCCATACCCAAGACCCAACCATAATAGCCAATGGACCCCACCAAAGCCTCTCAAACCTATAAAACACGCAAAAATCTTCATTTTTACTCACAGACTCATTTCAACAGCAAGGTTGAAGAGGAGCAAAAGAGAGAGTAAAGTGCTGCAAGTGCAAGAGGGTTGAGAAGGAGCAAGAAGAAGAGGAAGAAGAGGGATTCTAAACCAAATTGCAAAGGTTTTTCAAGCATAGGGTAGGATTCTACGACTTTTTTATTTTTAATTAGTTTCATATTCATATTTTAATTTTAATATATTTCATAGACATGGCTGCAAGTGCATATTCATCATTCAATGTTCATTGTCCGTATTGTCATCAAGATTCCACATTGAAATTCGAAAATAAATGAAAAATAAAAAGTCATATGCATAGACATGGCTGGAAGCTGTCATATCTTTTATTTTTTATTTAAGTTTACTGCTTCGCAAAATACTTTTAGTTATTTATATGTTCAGATTTTATTATATTTTATTTTGACATTTGTCAAACTAACATGAAACTTTTGCATATCCTCTGCTTCTGCACTTCATGCAACCTAAAGTAAGAAAAACAAAAGTGAAGTCCTTGGTTGACAAAGATTAAGAACAAAGATTTTTATTTGTGTATTCTCTGCTTCTGTGCTTCATGCGACCTGAATTAAGGAAAAGAAAAAAGAACGAAAATCTTTGCTAATTCTTTGCAATATTTTAAATGGATAGTTTGAATTTTAATTTTAAAATTATGAACTTAAAAATTGTATATTGTTTATTGCAGTGTCACAATGAGTTCTAATGGCATGAGTGAAGATGAGGTCGAGGTTCAAAGTGAAACTGAATCTGATTATGCACCTAAGGTTGAGGCTGAGAGGGGTGACCATGATGACGAAACCCAACGTGCCAGTTCCATGGCAAGTATAGCTGCAAGTATGAATTGTCCCTCCACTATACTAGCAGATTTTTCTGAGGGTCCCTTTGATCCTAAGTCTCATTTGAAACAATTTGCAACAAAATTACAAAGCAGGCCTAGGACATCTGGGGGCACAAGCTTGTTGAAATGTCACTTTTGTGGCCTTGAATTTTAAGGCAGCATTATCAGAGTTAATGCCCACCTCCTTCATCACCGAGGAAAAGATGTGGATGTATGTGAGTTTTGGGGGACATTGACAAACCTAAAATTTAGGGCTGAGATATGTAGCTATGTGGTGCAAATGGTGAAGAAAATGCAATTGCACCTATTTCTTGTCTCAAAGGCTGAGCGGTCATCAGAGCTACCACACAGTTCTACTTCTGCTTTGCAGAAGCAAGTTGCACATATGCCAGCTTCTTCTACTTCAGGGTCCCATGCAGCAGAGGCTAGGGGGAAACACAAGTTGACAAGTGATTCTCCCAACACCAATAGCTAAATTATTCAATGTGCAAATGAAGGATGATGTAGATGATGCCATTGGAAACTTCTTCTTTGCCAATGGCATTCCATTCCATGTGGCTCAATCTCCTTATTATAAGGACGTGATGGAGATGGTAGCAACGGCAAGACTATCAAATATGCCATTTAGGGAGACAAAATTGAGGACCACAATATTGGATAAGAACTAATTCAAGATAAATGTGTTAATGGAGAAAATGAATGAATGTTGGGTGGCAAGTGGATGCAGTGTGTTACCCGGGGACACGTTTCCAGCAAAAATTGACACGCCCCCGTTTCCGGGACGTCCCGGAAACTCGGAAACTTCCGGAAACCTTTCCCTTGCTGTCCCATAAAATTAACGTTTCAGTTTTGATAATTTGTTTGATTTCCACCCTCATGTGAACTCTAAAGTTAAATTATTTAACACAAACATTATATGTTAAGGTTCTATAATTTATATAAGCATGCTTTATCCATGTTTTTATATGAATATTCAAAATTTCCCTATATATTATAAATTTTCCCTATTTTTTATATAGCTGTTCCCACTGTCGTCCCCTGCCCCGAGAAAAAAAATCCGTCCCGGAAACCCGTCCCCACGTCCCCCTGTCCCGGAAACCTGGGGTAACATAGGTAATCATGGATGAGTGGACGAACATCAAGCATCATCCACTCATCAATATCATGGTTGCATGTTCAAAAAAGCCTGTACTTTCTCGAGACAATTGATTGATCAAGGCATCACAAAGATGCCAACTTTCAATTTCATATCCTCAAGGATGCTATTGAGGAGAATGGGCCACAAAATGTGGTCCAAGTAGTGAAAAAAGCATCCCATATGTACAAATTTGAAAGGAAATTAATTGAGGCGACTTATAGATATATTTGGTGGACTCCTTGTTTGTGCATGAGATGAATAACGCACTCAAGGACATGGAAAAGATTATTTGAATCAAAGCAGTAGTCAATGATGGTGGAGACCACCACACTTCACATGCACTCTTTAGGACCTTCTCTAAGAAGAAATTCTTGAAAACTGTCCAGATTAGATATGTATCCTATTTCATTCTCTAAGAGAGAATGCTTGAGTTGCAAGAAGCATCATAACTAATGGTTATGATAGCAGAATGGAATTGATGGTTGAAATAGAAGAGATAGCAAGGGATGAGGGTGAAGGATGTAGTGAAGAGTGATTTATTTTAAGGTAATGCAAAATATATGGTCTCCATCATTACTCTAGTTTTCTAGGTCATTAGATATGGGGATGCCAATGCCTCTAACCTTGGACAGGTGTATGAGTGCATTGCTTCTATGTTAGACCAAATGAGGGTTGTCATGCAAGAGAAAGTGGACAAAATTTTCCACTCTTACGGGTTATTCTAAGGAGGCCAATATGGATAGGGCAATTGTGGCACAGGAGGGCCCAATTTCGCGGTGGAATTGCCATGGACCGAATTCGTTGACTACCACTCTAGCCATTTGTAATGTCCCCTTGTGGTTAATTTGGAAATTTGGACGATTACCTTAAATTCTCTCTACTCACTAAGATTTGCAATATCTGATACCCTTACACTGGTGTGGTATAATGACTCTAGACAAGTTTCAATTAGTAGGCCTTGTATGAATAGTAGAAGTGTTTTTGAAAATAATATAATCTGATGTAAATTCCAATATAATGTTCCCAACGAAACTTGTCATGAAATCAAAAGGAGGTCTGGTAATTATAGATGGATGCAGAAGTATTTGTGATAGCTATATTCACCACCTTAATTATCGATACAAAATATTTCCTTTAACCTTCTAATAATAAGATCACTGTGTAATAAGATCACTGTGTCTAGACGGTTCCTTTATATCATGAGATTTGAATGTCTCTGAATCGGAATTCTAATGCTCGATTGTTCTCTCTGTTAAGTCTACTTGTAAGCATGCACTCTTGTTGTTGTTTACACATAATGGCCTTAAGTTTATGCGATTTTATGTGAGAGGCTTATGCTTGGCCTGCTCGCTATATCTGATTATATTCCTTCTGTTCTTGCGATAATGATGGACGCTGTTTCTGCTTGCCAAATCTTTCTTTTCATGTGTCTATGGACTTGCAAAATGGTGGATACACCACCTTCACTTGACTGTCTACTCTGCTATGAATCAATAAAGAATAACCATATCCCTCTTGAGCGAACCAAATATGGATATGAAGTAAAATAAGAAATGTTTGATGATGATCTTGAGAATGAAATTGATTCTCATTATATATGTCTCATGTACTCCCTTTTGTAAAGGTTGTGTCTTTTTGAAGGGTTGTGACTTTCGTTTAACAAATAAGATGTGTGTTTGTTAAGATGATTGCACCTCTTAATTAATTCTGTTGATTACCTCATTTAGGATAACTAATCAAAGTCTGTTGTTAACATTTCTTAATCACTTATCTTTCATGAAATATGAAGTCATACTAATTACAGCTTTTCATAACAAAGCAGTAAGTTCTTTAATCATCACCCAAGCTTAATTCATTTATTTGCTGGTATTGTCAATGCACTTTAATCTTAATTACTTATCACTAATTAACGTATTTGCTATCCAGATCGGTGTATCATCAACAGAAGGGCTTGTCATGAAATTCTTGGAGGTTGGCTGATGCAATCGTTCTTCCCCTTAATCGTTATCTTATAATTATGACTAATTCAGTCGCCTATGGGTCTGTATTAGTAATCTATTCCTTGTCGACTTATGAAATCTGACATCTCCTTTTTTAACGGATTATTCCTCACACCAATTTCTATCTTTGTAATGGCATCATTAAGGATGTCTGTCATCAATCACAGCCTTCTCAATTAAGATACTCCTGTATTATTTGTTGGACTCTTAGACGTCCATATATGATGCAGATTGTATCTTTGTTTTGCACTGACTTCTTCTTCAATCATTGGTATCTACTCGTTAGGTCTTGACAACTGACCCTTCTATTTGCTGGTTGTCTTCTCTGTGATTAGTCTTCAGATGAGTTGTTGTCTACAACACTAAGTTAGCCACGTAACAAGGGATGCTGCCTTGTCAATACTATTCCTTCTTGGTTCATAGTTTACAGGGTTATAATTTATTATTATTTATTTGGATATTTTAATTTTATTATTTGTTTATTATTAAATCTTATTTCCAAAAGGGGATGATGTAATTAGGGTTTCAAACAAGGGATGTGACAGTCCTCCCCTCCCAAAATTGTTTGTCCTCGAGCAATAATTGAATGATCACGGAGATCTATCCATAATCCACCTTCTATTTTGCTACTCTTGTATCATCATATATGTTTTTTTGAATGTGATTTGTGATCAATAGTAAAAACTTGACAAGTTTTCTCTCAATACTCCGAGAGAAGGAACAAGTTTGTAGCAGCAAATTGATATCGGATTGACCCAATGTTTACAGGATGGCTTGTCTTCATTTATGGTTTTGACTATGAACCCTGCAACGACAAAGTGAACACAAGTGCATACATATATCCATATAGACTAATAACATTAGCTAGCTAGATGTATATATAAATTCAAAAAAATGCAATTTTCTATGCTATTATCATTCTTAATTAATTTGGTTCATAGAGATTGAGTCGTGATAAGTTAGTCAAAGCCAATCTCATACTAAGCCCAAGACCGGAACTTTGGCCCCCTTGGCCTCGAGGGCAAGACTTAGACATTCACGCGAGGTGGTCTACTTAGCATGATGCTTGTTTTGCTTCCTTATCTATGTCCCATCCCAAATAGTTGATTAGCTCATCATGGTCGGAAGGGTAGGGAGATCGTAGCGGGGTTCTCAACTTGTCCAATCTAAGCCCAAGAGCAGGACTTTGACCCTCTTGGCTTTGGTGGCAAGACTTTGACATCCACCAAGGTGGCCTACTTAGATGGCAGTCTTAACCCTCTTACCTACATCTCTTAGGGTAAGAACGGTATGGAGATTGTAGTGGAGTTCTCAGTTTGTCCAACCTAAGCCCAAGAGCGGAACTTTGGCCCTCTTGGCCTTGATGGCAGAACTTTGGCCTCCATCAAGGTGGTCTACTTAGATGGCAACCTTAACCCTCTTACCTACATCTTTCATGGTAAGAATGGTATGGGAAATGTACTGAGATTCTTGGCTTGTCCAATCTAAGCCCAAGAGCAGGACTTTGACCCTCTTGGCCTTGAGGGCAGAATATTGGCATCCATCAAGGTAGTCTACTTAGATGGCAACCTTAACCCTTTTACCTACATCTTCCCCCTCCGTCAATTTCACATTTTTTTGTATTCTTGTACTCTAGATCAAACAAGGGGAATGCATTTGAAACACGGAGTATACATATCAATGCATGAAGTATTTTACAATATTTTAGTTTTGGGGATTGGTCTATTTTATGTTGTCACTGCTAGAGCTGCACCTCCTCAAAGCTCCATTAGTTTTACACCCCTTATTATTTGCATGGATGCTTTTGAGATCATGTTTTGCTTCTTTGTTCGGTGTTCCTTTGGTTTCCCTGTCAAGCATAGCTTCTATTTTGTGGGCTCGCCTCCTTTTCCCCCATATATGTCCTAGTACCCATCGTTCTTTGCACTTTAAAATATTTTTTCCCTTTTCAATATGTCAAGTTGTTTCTTGAATTCTACGCCTTTGCACTTATGCCCATGCTCCCATGGTTCTTTGCAATGGTCGCATGGCTCCCAATTTTGGGCTTCCCTCCTAAAATTGTCTTCTTTATGAGAATTTTTGGAGTGTGTGTTTGATGCAAAGTTTTTGGGTCTATCTTTGGCTGGGTGTGTGTCAAACTTCAATGCTTTTTGGATTGCCTCTTCCAAGTTTGTTGGATCCAAGGCACTCACCGTACTCTTGACTAATTCTTTCAATCCTTCTATGAATAGGTAAGTAAGCCTTTCTTGATAGATTTCCAGTACCATGACTGCCAACCTTTCAAATTCGCTGGGAAATTCTTCCACTGTCCCTTCTTGCTTAAGTTGGGTTAATTGTTTGAAGTACCATTGTGGGTGTGTCCTATCAAATCTTTTTATAAGCTTTTGTATGAACTCATCATAACTTTTTATTTGTTGGTGACCTTGGGTGATAAGGCCATGATGCCACCATTCATGGGCTGCCCCTGTTTAGTGAAGCACTGCAAATTTAATGGCATTTTCTTCCGTCATGGGGCATAATAAGAGATAGATGTCTAACTTTTGCACCCATGAACGTGTTGTGATTCTTCCTGATTCCTTCAAGTTAGGAAGGGTTATTTTATTCACTCTTTCTTTTAGGTTTTTATCTTGTGACGTCTTTCTTTTCTTATTAGAGGAGGCTTTTATCCTAGCATCACAATAATCCTTAAAAGAATATCCTTCCTAAGCTTGGGTTTAATCCTAGAGTATGCCTCTACAATTTCGTCAATATTGTTGATTGGAGGAGCGTTTGTTTCTTCTTCTTCTTCCATCTATCCCTCCCTAGGTAGGAAAGATGATCTTGCCAGTCTAGGATTTGGTATCCTAGGAGGGCCATTATTATTATTTGCAGAATGATTGGAGTTAGTATCCCTCTCATTATTACTCATATTCTGAATGGCTTGAATGAGTTGATTACTTCTTTCACTCCTCTCATTCTGCTCCATGAGGGCTTGAGTGGTTTGGACTGTGTTCCATGAAGGCCCTCAGTTCATTGCTCATTTGGTCACTCATGGTGGCAGTAAACTTTCTTTTTCCTCTTTCTAACACCCATTGAGTCCTTTGGCTACTTTGCATCAACTACCTCTCACAGGATGGCAGGAAAGATGCTCTGATACCACTTGTAATGTCCCCTTTTTGGTTACTTGGAAATTTGGACGATTACCTTAAATTCTCTCTACTCACTAAGATTTGCAATATCTGATACCCCTGCACTAGTGTGGTATAATGACTCTAGATAAGTTTCAATTAGTAGGCCGTGTACGAATAGCAGAAGTATTTTTGAAAATAATAATCTGATGTAGATTCCAATATAATGTTCCCAACGAAACTTGTCATGAAATCAAAAGGAGGTCTGGTAATTATAGATGGATGCAGAAGTATCTATGATAGCTATATTCACAAATATTTCCCTTAACTTTCTAATAATAAGATCACTGTGTCTAGACGGTTCCTTTTTATCATGTGATTTGAATGTCTCTGAATCGGAATTCTAATGCTCGATCGTTCTCTCTGTTAAGTCTCCTTGTAAGCATGCACTCTTGTTGTTGTTTCCAAGTAATGGCCTTAAGTTTATGCGATTTTATGTGAGAGGCTTCTGCTTGGCCTACTCGCTATATCTGATTATATTCCTTTTGTTCTTGCGATAATGATGGATGTTGTTTCTGCTTGCCAAATCTTTTTTTTCATGTGTCTATGGACTTGCATAAAGGCGGATACAACACCTTCACTTAATTGTCTACTCTGTTATGAATCAATAAAGAATAACCATATTCCACTTGAGCGAACCAAATATGGATATGAGGTAAAATAAGAAATGTTCGATGATAATCTTGAGAATGAAATTGATTCTCATTATATATGTCTCATGTACTCCCTTTTGTAAAGGGAGTGTCTTTTTGAAGGGTTGTGACTTTCCTTTAAAAATAAGATGTGTGTTTGTTAAGATGATTGCACCTCTTAATTAATTTTGTTAATTACCTCATATTGGATAACTAATCAAAGTCTGTTGTTAACATTTCTTAATCACTTCTCTTTCATGAAATACAAAGTCATACTAATTGCAGCTTTTCATAACAAAGCAGTAAGTTCTTTAATCATCACCCAATGCTTAATTCATTTATTTGCTGGTATTGTCGATGCACTTTAATCTTAATTGCTTATCACTAATCAACGTATTTGGTAACCATATTGTTGTATGATGTATCATCAACGGAAGGGCTTGTCGTGAATTTCTTGGAGGTTGGCATTATTCCTCACACCAATTTCTGTCTTTGTAATGGCATCATTAGGGACAGGTGTCATCAATCACAGCCTTCTCAATTGAGATACTCTTGTATTATTTGTTGGAGTCTTAGACGTCCATATATGATGCAGACCGTATCTTTGTTTTGCATTGACTTCTTCAATCGTCAGTATCTACTCGTTAGGTCTTGACAACTGGCCCTTCTATTTGCTGGTTGTCACATCTGCAATTAGTCTTCAGATGAGTTGTTGTCTACAACACTTAATTAGCCACGTAACAAGGGATGCTGCCTTATCAAAACTATTCCTTCTTAGTTCATAGTTTACAGGTTTATAATTTATTATTATTAATTTGAATATTTTAATTTTATTTTGTTTATTATTAAATCTTATTTTCAAGAGGGGATGATGTAATTATGGGTTTCAAACAGGGGGATATGACACCATTCGACTGCCATCTCAGGTTTCTAGTTCTACTACCGAGAGGAACTGGTCTACTTATAGCTTCATCCACTCTTTTAAAAGGAACAAGCTTACCTCTAGGAGAGCAGATAAGCTTGTGGCTATACATAGAGTATTGTGTCTCATTGACCACAAAACACTTTTGTACAAAGAGAGTCCAGCAGCACGATGGGATGTAGAGCCAAAGGAGCCAACACAAATTGATGAGGAGCTATACTGGCACAGGGAGGGGCTTGTTAGTATTAGTTTGGGGGAGCTTGACCATGTGAAGTCCACTTCCAACAGTTCTAGTGATGAGGAGTTTGGGGATGAGTAGAGGCCTCACATCACTCCATTTTGTTATTTTAACATCATTGTACTCATTGTAATCATTATGAAATCTTGAATATAATATAAATTTCAAATTCGACATATTGAATTTTACATTGTTCAATGTTGAATTGTTAATGTTCACTTCAAGTTTGGTAGTATTTAAGTTCTATTGTTTTGCCAAAGTTTCCTTTGTAATTCTTATACATCTTTTTTAATTTTATAACTATTCTTTCAAGTACTATATGTATATCAGTGCTGCCACCCCGCCATCCCCAAATTTAGGCCCTTGGTCCCATCCCCGCATACCTCCGTCAAGAAACTCCATGGAACTATGGAAATTAATCAATTCCTAAGCCATGGGGTGACCCATTTAGAGCAGCGGTTGAAACACTTCGTTGGTGAAGCTGCCACCAAGGTTCAAACCCCCGCTGGGCTGTTGTGCTCGCAGGCCTTGCACCTACGTTGGGCCGGTGTGCTCGCGGGTTTGAATTTGTGGAGTGTTTGGCAGCTCAAAAGGCTGCTGTTTATCAATTAAAAAAAAATCAATTCCTAAGCCATATCAGAAACCTACATAAACATCCCCTGATCCATTCCAGCAAGTATCTGCATTCTGACAGGTACGAAACTATGTTCAATTGATAAAATTCTATCTTAAAAATGAACATACTAGCTGCCTAGCAAGATAAGCCGTATCTCCTTAAAGCACAAATACAGATGGTTACACTACAATTGACATTGAGCTCTATTTATCAAATTCAATCATAACATATGAACTATACCAGCTGTGTTAGTAGTTATGGCAAAATCCATTCAAGAAAAATTCACATGCGAATGATACCATTGAAACAGTTTTTTATTTAATGAATTTCAACTTCATATATAAACTATACCCGTTACCTAACTACACTGGTCATCATAATTACCAGGTTTGAAAACATCAATTAATTTGGGCAGTTAAAAGAAATCAGAAATCTGGAATTTTCAAAAAAAGGGGGGGTAAATTTTCAATTGGAATTGACAAATCCTGACCGAATCAGACAAATTTGGTCAGTCAAAAAACGTCCAGCCAAATATGGTTCAAAAAATCCAAATTTAGTAACTAGGCTTGTCATAATCCATTCAAGGTAAAATTACATACATGCAATACTATTGCAATCAGGTTTTAAATTAATTAATTGCTTGAGTTATGCCAAATGCCTAACAAGACATGCACTGATCCATTCATGGAAAACTCTGCATGGCTACAATATTATTGAAACTAGATTTTTATTGATTATTGTGAACTGTTTGCTGGGCCGTGATCTTACAGTAATTAGAGAGCTTTACTACCATAAAGGCCCAGGTTCAAATCCAGAAGGCTCATGCATCCCACAACAGTGTGGCAACTCAGTTGCAAACTGTAAACTGTAGTTTAGTACCCTCCCCAAGTGATGGGTTAGTCAATAAGAAAATTGAATTCCAGTTTAAATTACAAACTATACTAGCTACCTAAATAGACATGTCGTTGGCACCTCCATTCGAGCAAAGGTTCAAATGCCCACAATAGCATTGAAATTAGGTTTTAATTAGTACAATGGTGGGATAGCAGACAGCATGCCACAAGAAATGTTAGAAAATGAACCTCATCAAATTATCCAGATCAGAAACTGAGATTTTTAAGTTGAGGATACTACATAGTAGCCATACAGAAATAATTTGACCAAGAATATTGTGTTTGGGTTTGGTGTCACAATGATACGTGAGATCGAGTAAGAGAACATGGAAGTAATTCTTGCTATTACAGGAAAGGCATAATAGTTAGTATTTCCTCCCCTATAACTCTTGCAGCAAAGCAAGGTGGTGGTTGACAGACATAGAACTAGAAGGCAATTGTCCTAGAGGATAAGTTTCTCTAGCTTGAAGCTCTAGCGGGATCCATTTGGGTAGTAGTTAATGTTGAACACATGAGCCTGACTGATGCATACACAGGAATCTTGATGTGAATCGGATCACAACTAGTAGATCAGAATCAGTGGCTGCTAATGTCATCTACTCCATAATAATCAGTTGAATCCAACATAGCATTACAATACATCTGAAAAACGGGTACCAAGTTCAAGTAAATATTTACATTCAAACATACTATTGAAAATGATTCAAGTTTCAACTGATGAATTGCTGCTGAAACCGAGCTACAATAAATCAAAAAATAAGCTTACAATCTCAACTATTACATCCAAATCGGCTGAAACACCAATCTAACATCCTAATGAAATACAAGTAAAACTGAGCAACAAATTCACGTAAAAACTCAAACTACTGAAATTGAGTTTCAATTAATCAAAATTTCAACGGTTGAATCCATATTGCTTAGACGCTAATAAAAATATATCGTTGCCATTAGTGGGAAACCGAATTATCATACAATCAACCCCAAGAAAATTAAAAAATCTCGGGCATAACCTTCCTGACAATCCCTTCGCTGAGCTCCCCAATTTGCTTATCAAGGCCTCGAAGTGTTTCCTCCTTCTGGGCCTCTAATTTCTCCAATGCCAACTCCAATTCCTTCTCAACCCGTGCTCTGGACTCCTTTAACTTCCCCTCCAACTCTGCAGACATCTCCTTCTTCATCTGATTCAAGGAAGCCGTGACCTCTGCCCGGGCAGCCTTGAGAATGGCATCAGCCTCCTCCTGTAAGCAAAGAGAGTTTTAGCATTTATAGAATTGTTGACGATATTGGCTAAGAAAGTATGATATGAATAATGGAAGACTGATCCTGAGGAATACAAAATATACTATTAATACATACATAATTTGGAACAATTACAATTTTAACAATTCCATGATTCTGTGTATTTAAGCTCGAGAAAAAGTTAAAAGATAAAGGTCAGTTTTCCAGTCAAGGAAAAACTAGATGTAAAATTAGATTATGAGAACCCCTTCTGAAAGCCCAAAAGAGGGGGAGGACATTTTTTTACAAGTGTCTTATGTATTAATCAAATGTTACACCCCTTGGTTTCAACCTCACAACCAAAGCTTGAAAATAAACATAACTTTCACTATCCACCCAAATTTTGATTAGTCCAAGGTTCAGTGATCTCTGAGAAAGTTGACAAGCAGTAATGATTGATACAATACAATAGTTCGTTTCACTATTTTCAATCCCCCACCCCCTTACGCTTGCCACATACAATGGATTCCTAGTGGGCCATTCAAGCTCCCGAGATAATGTAAATAAAAGCAATGCCTACTGCCTACTCGCCAGAAATGGGGATATCCAGCAATGGCTAACTTATTAAATATAACAATTGATTGATTCTAAGAAATGAAATTATTTTGAAAATTGTGTATGTCAATTCGCCAAAAAAACAGCTCATTAAAAAAACCCTACCTGTAAGCGCTTGATTTCATCAGAATTGTCGCGAACACTCAGAAGCTTTTTCCTGATTGTTTCGTCCCTCTCATCCATGAAATTTCCCAAAGGCTTGACCCAGATGTTGTCAAGTGCTACCATTAAAAGCAAAAATTCTGCCGCTATGATGGGCAGGGTGAGATTGAAGTCAAAAAGCTTGGCTTTTTCTACTTCTGCCAGGGCAGGCAAGGCTAGAAGGCTGTTCAAGGCAATAAAGCAGCCATTTTTTATAGCAGGGGAGATTTTTATGTTAAATAAGGAGCTGGATGTAATTTTTTTCTGTTGGGCTTGGATTACCAGGCGATTTTGTTGGCAGCAAATATTATTTTTTAATGTGGGTACTTTGGTACCTGATTGGAAAGTGTTTTTCAATAGGATCTTGCCTGTGGGTGTGAGTGGAGAAGCCATGAGTGCCATTGTTGAATGCTTGATAGTCGAAAGGAATTGCAGAGGTTTGAGTAGAGGGATTTTACTGCCATGTGCTGAATATATTCAGTGGGTATATACATTTCTGTGTATCCCAATCAGATCCTAATCCTCAACGCCTGCCACACATTTTTGTATGTGGTGCACAAAACAAATGGAGGATAGGCTTTTAGCCTCTCTAATCATTCTTCTACGGCTACTAATTTATAGTGACGAGAAATTCATTCATTCATTCATCCCTACATGTCCTATTTGGCCACCCACTTTGATATTTCTTGAGCTTTAAGTTGAATTGTAATGGCCAAAACAATAGCGATAAGTAATATTTTACTATTAAGAAATGAATGAATGGTTTTAATAACATTCATGAGGCCAAAGTAGTCTATGGGACCCCCTAGAAAAAGCAAACACCCCTGAAAAGGTACCAGGATTTTAGACCATTTGTAACTATTTCTTTAAGTCTGCCCTACGACAGTGAATTTTGATCACTAAGTTTGTTGTTCTATCTAGCTGTGTTTCTTCAAAAAGAGCACTTAAATTGCCTACTTCTAAGATCTCCTCATAGCTGGAGCGAATGTCGCTATATGTTGGACACTCCGTGATAAAATGTCACTCTGTCTCAACCACTCCAATGTTGCAAAATAAACATATTCTCTCCTCCCACTCTTCCTTAGGTATCATCAATCTACATGTTTCACACAACTCAGATGATGAGAACTTGTCCTAAGTTGTGTTATGAGCATTTTAGCTCTCGACTTGATATATGCTCCTATGTATGCTTTCTCCTTGTGATCTCCCGTGGGGTTGAATTCTTTGATATAATATTATTTTTTGTACCCATTTTACTTTGACCATATGAGATTTCTGAATTTTTCCTTCACGAACTTTTTTATTCCATCATTGTTATCTGGGCATTCATGCATATTAATATTCCACTTTTTCATCCATTTGACATTTTGCTTCATCCACGTGTTCTTTCTTCTGTCAAGTCTTTCCTCTATGATCAATTTAGGCCAATGTTTTTTTTTTCCATACGTTGAGTTTTCTTTAAATAACTTAATAGTCGAACCATCGTCGAAGCCTCTAAAGGGAATATATCAATTTCCGACAATAAAATTTCAGAAGGGACATCAGTTCTAATTTTGAGGTTGCTCATGATTAAATGTTTTTGGATAATTTCTACTTGCCTCCATTTCTGATCTGACATGTTTGTATGAGATGATCAAATCATTTTTCCTATATTTCTTTGGTTAGGATATTTGAGGATTAACAATGATTTAAAAAATATTATTTAGAAAAAAGTATTATGTATATTAAAGTTATATTTATAAACAGATAAAAATAGATTACATTAAAATTGCTTTATTATTTTAGAAATATACTAAATATTTGTTGATTGTTTTAGATATTGGTTCATTGTTATTGTTTAGTTCATTGAAATAACTAAAAGAAAAAAGTTCTTTATGTTCAATAGATTCTCTAAAAGTGCTTTTAAGAATTATTTATTGTATTAAAAGTGCATAAACTTCAAGGCACAAATTTTAGATACTTTGGTAAGATTAGACATACAAGTTGCAAGTTTTGTGCTATACACATATTCAAGTGTGCACTACACTTGCAAAAGTGAAGCAAAGAGTTTCATAATCAAATGTTTAGGTTACTGGCAATCTTATGACAAACATTTTGTTTAAATATCTTAGTGTAGACATTAAAAAATGGTCAATGCTTGTGGCTCCCCTTTTTAACATGTATTTTATCACGCATATAGTCTTCATCATTCATCGATAATGTCATTATTTCATTAATTAAATGATGTCAATTATTTGATTAATTACTAATTTTCCTCCTCTAATTTGACCATATCTTGTAAATTTGTCCTCAATCACTAGTCTGGTTAAATAATTTCATCAATTGTTTTAATCTTGTCACTCTTCGTCGCTTGTCCAACCAAATAATTTTAACAATCATTTAACCTATGTCGTTAGTTTGTCCTTATGGGAATAATTATTTCTCATTTGCATGTCCCCCTTTGGCATAAATAAATTGCATGTATTTATCCCTTTGTATGTTTGTCATAATTAAATAGGGAATATTTAATTATTTTATTGTCATTTTGGAGGGAATTAATGAATGGGTATTTATTAATTCCTCCTTTCTAATTTGTTTTTCTTTTCTAAGTCCTTTAGCCTTTCCTTTCCCACTTGTCCATACAACTTCCTTTGTTTGGCCTTCCCATACAATCTTGCCTATTCATTGTCTTCAATCTTGATCGGTCAATTCAAATTCCAAATCTATAAATTGAGCTCTCAATTCTCATTTTGGCTAACCACAATTTTCTAGTATCCTTGCCATTACACTATCAAACTATCCTTGCTTTTGCCATAGTTGTTCACTTGTCAATACAAAGGGCAACAATCAATTAGAGGAAAATGAAAAACAATGGAGTGGAATGCAAGGTTTGCTTAAGATTTCATATACGTTTTGTGTTGATTTTATGCAATTTTGGTTTCATAGCTTCATTGAGAGATTAGGATTTTGATTTGCATGATAGAATAGCTTTTCATGGTTGTATTATCATGTTTATATATAACCCCCTAATTTTCCTGATCTACACTTAGCAAGAGAATTCTCTAGATCTACACAATGTAATCTTCGTCAAAACTAGAACTAAGTAGATTGTATTTTACAACATATATTTCAATTATCTAATATCAATGTTGGAATTACTAGAATGATGTACTGAGAGGGGAGGGGTGAATCAATACCTCTAAAACTTTTTATGTGATTGGCCCATTAACCTTTGTGTCTTCAGATTTGTATATTCACCTATCTATCTGTTCATCTTTCTTTATGTATGTGAAATCATAACATAAGTTCTTTACATGTGTAAACATTCAAGAAACATACATGAAAGTAAATAACACATAACACATGATATGATATCGCAGAAAACTCCTATTAGGGAGTAAAAACTACGGTGGGGATGTCACCCACAAAACTTCACTATCTGGAGATAAGAAGGGATCCGGTTAAGGCTTACAATTTGATCACTTCTGATGATCTACTTTGTTAGGAGTATTAGAGTGGAGACCTATTAGGATCTACTTCGTTTGAAGCTTTAGCAACACCATTAGGTGTGCACTCTGTTAAGAGATTTGTCAAAAAATGTTAAGTCCACCTTCTACTAAAGAATTTTTGATGTGATGCACTTGTTAGAATGCAACTACATTATAAATGTTGATCTGATAGTATATGAAATCTATAATTGCTGATAACAGATCCTATAAAGCTTACAATGTATATGTAATCACCTTGAGTGATTGAATGATACCTTGTCTCTGCTCGTCGATAGCCTTGTCTATGTTCTTGAGAACCGATATGATATGTTTTTGAACTTTGCATGAATTCACTTCTGCTGCTTAGATGCTCTTCGTGGCTACAATCATTTTTCAACTCATTTTTTTTATTATAAATGATTGAACATCTATATATACTAGTTTCTAGGTCCATCCTTGATTCACGCTTTTCAAATTAACTCTCGATCCAAGGTTTACAACTTGACCTTGATCTTTAGTTAGTTATGTTTTAGATCCGTTAAGATGCTTTAAAACATTTACAATATGCTTTCTTGACCCTCAAGTAATGTTTTAAAACAAATTAAAACTCTATAAATAGAATTACAATGTTTTATCTGACGTGGAAAGTCAGATCCACTTTTTGCGGGTTCTATAACTGACTGTCGGTTCTGATGGTCGGGCTGCTCTGTCAGTCTGTCAGTTTTCTTTCATTCTTTTCTCTATCGGTCTTCTGCTCTGTGGTGTCCCTATTTTGAACAGTTCGTCAAGTTCCTTGCCTTTTCTGCTCTGTCGATGATGTTCACAAAACTGTACCATCGGTGATGTCCTTTATGCTTTGTCGTCAGTTCAACACTTGTCAGTATTCGTCGGGCAATTCTATACTTAGCATTTTCATGTCAAGCATTGTCATCTCATCGGTTATGCAGTGTGTTGTCTGTCGGGTATGCCTATACCGATGACCTTTATCATGTTTTTCACTTAAGTATACTAATGGGAAAACTTAATGTCATCAATCTCCCCCTTTGACATTAGTATCAAAAACTGATATGTGCAACATACTTAGTGTATTATTATGTACACCTATGTATACTTCATACTTAGTCATTTTTCTTTTAGTCATGAAATGAATCCCCCTATGCATATGTCGATAAGTGTAAGTTTATATACATATGATTGCCTTCCCTTTTTTTTTCTGATATTGATATAGTGTACATATATATTTTTACATATTCATGTTGTACATACAACATACATATCCTTTTCTCTTTCTGCGAATGTAGTATATTGTACATATGTACTATTCATTCCTCCTTTTTTGATAATAAAGGCAAAGGTAATTACAACTTATCAATAATGTGTGAGCGTGAGGCTTTGATTTCCTCCATCATCTTCTCCCATTTCTCCTTCAAATTTTCTAGAGTCATGTGCTCAAGTGATATCCTCACATGCATATCATAGATGCTATCTACCACACATATCTCAGGGGTTGAGATCAGATTTCTTGCATATGTAATGTGTTGTTGCAGAGTGGTGAGGTTTGGCAATATGTGAGCCTGCAGCTCGGTAACCTCATTTCTAAACTGAGTCTCTTCATCCCATATCTCTTGTCTTAACCTGTTTACCTTTGTGATCTTGTCATGGTGCAACTTTATTGTATTTGCATCAGAGGTTAAACTTTGTGCACTTGGTGTCAGATATGAATCTAGCTGGGACAACTTTTCACTATTCTCTTTTTATGAAATTTTCAAGTGTGCACATTTGTTGAACTAAGGTAATAGCTTCTACAATCATAGGTTCTAATTGACTTTCTAATTCAGAGAGCTTTACCTTGTTCTCTGCCACTTCTTGGCCGATCTTCTCAACTAGTTTGTGTTGATACTTCTTCTCTGCCCATTCTTCCATTGCCTGCTCTGCATCTACACTTTGAGTAGTGACGGCTTCGGTAAGAACTGCAATTTGTTCCATGACTGATGTGTCATTTTCAACTTTTACCTCAGGAACAAGTTGATGTAGTATATCCGTAGCTTTTTCAAGTGCTTGGGCTTCCCTGTGTTTTTTTATCATTTTCTCCTATATGGCTTTTCTTTAACATATCACTCCAAACTTTTGAAGTGTTTCAATATCCAAAGTAGATACATCCCACTTGGGTATTTCAATTACCTCATCAAGTGTTACTACCAAGATGTCTTTCTTTATTACTTTCTTCTTCTTCTTCTTTGGTTGAGAGACAGATTGGTGAACTACCATTTGTAGATATTGAGATTGGATTGATTTGGTAGGTGAAGGTCAAGAAGATGAAGCTTCTTATTGCTTATGTTCAGAGTCCACATGTTGGTTGTGTGAAGACATATCTTCATTGGCCTTGGGTGTATCTACAAATTTTTCTTCCTTTTCCTTCATGTTATCATCTTGCTTAACTTCTTCACTCTTTTCTTTCTCTTCATCCTTTCTCAATGTTTCATCTTTGTTAATATCTTCTTCTTTGTCTTTTTCAATAGACAATTTTTGCTGAGTGTCGGTTGCGTCCTTCATCTCTGTGACTGTATCTTTTTTAGTGTCCGATGCATCTTTATTTTCTTCATTACCTGTGTCCTTTGGTATATCATCATCTTTCTTAGATGATTTCTCCTGACTTGAATCAATATCAATAGCTTCTATCAATATTTTCATGTTGGTTGGTGTATTTACCTTTGCAGTGTCAGTAAGTGTGTCATGTCCGTCGGTATTACCTTGTGCAACAGTGACATCTTCATCTTTTTGCACTTCTTCTGCAGGGTCTTTTCCTGTAATGTCATTAATGAAATTATCTAACCATATTTCATCATTGACATCCTCATTTAAGTTACCTTTAATTGTCAATTCTTCTTTTGTAACTTCTGCTTCATCATTCAAATCAATATGAATTGGGCTTGGTGGAATTTGACTTTCTTCACTTTGGGTTTTGTCAAGAGTAGTGTTGGGCCATACCTCATCTACAACTTCAATATGTTTTTGGCCTGCTATATCACTCTCTTCTCTGTCCAATTCCACTGATGAATCATCCTGTACATTTTAATGATGATGTGTTCTTTCTTTGGGCTAGCTTCCTTAGTGGGCTTTTTGAGTATTTTGCACCACTTCTTAATGCTTTCCTGATCTAGCTCAATTAGTTTCCCTTTGAGAAATTTGTATGCTCTCATTTTGGGTGAGAACTCCTTTTCATACTTTTTCATCATTTCATTTATCTCTCCCTTCTTTGAATCAGAAGGCATAAGAGTAACAAGTACTCTTTCTCTTATCTCTTTTTCCTAATGAAGTGCAAATGTCCATATTGCAAACAATCTTTTTGTTAGTTCCTTGGGTACTTCATATTCTGTGAATTGAAGTGGAACGTAATGGTGTTTGCACATTTTAGCTATTATAGCTTCTTCAATTTTGTTTTGATCCTCTGGATCAAATTTCAACCATTTCCTAATGTTAGGATCTGAAATAGATTGTGATTATGAAATGTTCTTACATATTTCATCAATGGTTGTAGGGATCAAGGGTTCTTTCCCTTTTTGTACTACTATGTCAACTTCATCCATAGCTGAGTCTTCTAGATCTTCTCTTGTTTTGTTTAACTTCCTCATTTTGGTTTGTTTCCCCTTTGGTGAGACAGGTTTCCTCTTGTAGGTTCTCACTCTTCCTTTCTTTAATGGTGAAGGAGTTGTTTCCTTTACTATTTTGCTTCTTGTTCTTGAAGTGGTTGTTGTCCTTGATTTCTTAGGTGGAGGAGGAGGTGGTGAATCTGATTGTGTAGCCTCTGAATCACTCTTTTCTGTATCTTCACTGATAGGTGACTGGCCCTTGGTTTCTTCCTCCTTTCCTTGTGTTTCCTCTTCACCTTCTTTAGTAGCTTCCAATTTCTTTGTTAGAACCTTTATCGTTTTGTTCTTTTTGTTGACATCTTTCTTGACAACAAGATCTGATTTGATTTTTGGTTTGGCTTCTTCAGAAGTACCAAATCTTGCTTTCTTGTTGTCCACTGGTTCATTCAATAGTGCCTGGATGCACTTAGTAGCTTGTCTTGTTTTGATCTCATAATCTAATGGTGATAGCCAATATTTTCTAGGTACTACTGGTTTGATATAGGTAAAATCAGTATCTACCATAAAACATATGCCATCCTTGTGTTATTCTATCAAACTCTCAGGTATCCTTGTTCTAGCTTGTATTTTTTCCTTAAATCCTTTGAAATACTCATTCATTAAGTCATCAAAATATGTACCTAATGATTCTAGGTGCTCACATATCTTTATGGTGGCTAGTTTACTTGTGTCCCATACTAATTTGCCTATGGAAGGAAAGTATTCTTCAAAGTAAAAGAATATGCACATAATAAGAGAACCAAACTTACAAGTGTTTGTCCTTGATGACCTTATGGTGTTCATGTTCTCCTCAAGTTGATTTAACAATATTTCTGCAAGATCCATCTTCTTTCCTTCTTTGATGATCTTGTAGGCTGTGCTCATAGCAGTGCTTGCTATGTTGTTCATTATGTTGGCCTGAAAGATTTTATATCCTATCACACATGCACCAAACTTAAGTTCCTTGTCGGTGATGGTGTTAACCTTGAGACCTCTTTTGTCTGATTTTGCACCTATCAACTTTTCTACTTCCTTCAAGGATGGGTGCTTGTGACCTTTTGGCTTGTCGGTTGTGGGATATCCAGTAACCACATGAATAACATCTTTTGTTATTCATTTAGGCTCATCAAGCCATAATGTCTGGTTATGCATTCTGCTAAGAACTATCTGTATCCATTCGGTCTTAAAAACCCTAGGAAAGTGTAATGCATTTGTCAGACCTTTCACTTCCAGATGCTTGTTCTCTTCTTTCAGGTTTCTAGTTTCATCACATAGTGCCTTATAGGAATTATCTAGATCTAGATCTCCTAATTCTGAGATCTTGCAATGTATATAGGACCTTATGTCCTCTAACAGCAAAACCCTAGGTGGGATTCTGGAGAATGCTCCAGAATCATCGGATTGCGATGTAATTTCTGGGTGTAACTTGTATTTAGGTTCAACACAAGTACTATTGCTGATAAGATTAATCATTTTCTTCTTATCCTCTTTAAATTTTTCTATTATTGAAGTAGATGCCATCGTATATTGAAATTTAGGGCTTTCCATAAATCAAACAGTGTGGTTGGTGATTGTAGGTACTTACTGAATCTCTGTGATTGCTTGTGAATCTTTTGAGTCATGTTTGAATCTTGTTGAGGTCGCACTTCAATCTATTCTTCAATCGCTTTGCTTAGCTCTGCTTTGTTTCTCAAAAATCGCAGGTGTGAAATGAGTTCTTCCGTCACGCTTTTATAACTTTTGTGCCCTAATTTTTCATTAATGCCCAACAACTCGTCGGTGTACAAAGAATGAGTTCGTCGGTTGAGGCATAAATAACATCTTTGGTGTAGGCGCAAAGTTTCAGGGTAGCTAGTAGCTTTGGTGATTTCACCGATGATTGTCGGTAAAATGGCAACGACAACTTCTGTCGGCTCAAAGATCACCGATGTCTATCGATTACACTTAGCGACTTGGATTTTGTGTAATGCCCGATACATTTTGGTAAGTAGTGTCAACTTTACTATGTGTGTTCACCGATGCTTATTTGTACCCATTAACTGATGGAATTGTTTTTCAATAATATTACAAGTAACAATATAGTGCATCTTCAATAATGCTAATTTTGTCAATATGATCAATGTGTAATAGAACTGATGCATAATATAACTTGTCATAATGCAGTTCCATACTTACTTGTGCAACTTAGTTGGGAATGGTGATGCCACCAGATCCACTGGATGGGGTGTCATCATTTGCATTGCTTGTTCCAGCACCTTCAGTGTTTGTAGCTTTTATCCACATCTTGTTTCTCATCTTCTTGATGTCATCAATGGTGTTTCCATTGGGATAAGTGCTTGTGTCTGTCAGTCGGTCTTTGCAATCTTTTACCACATGTACAACCTTATGACAATGTAAACATGCCATACCTGGATTGGTCCATCTTCTTGGTCTTCTAGTTCATTTTCTCATACAGTTGGCAGAAATATGACCATAACTTCCACATGCTATGCAGTTTACCCATGTGTTATAGTCCCAAACATATGAGTTACTGATTCTTGTTAGTTTATAACCATTATCAGGTTCTTTTGGTTTCCATGCTTTCTTGTTCTTTTTCTAGCACTCCTGATGTGTATGTCCATTCATTTTGTAGGTAGGACAGTACTTGTCCATGTAGGTTTCCGTCTTTGGATTTGTCATCTTGGATCTGCATTCAAATGCCTTGTGTCCTTTCTTGTGACATTTATAACAATTACCAATGAAAGTAGATTGTGATTGAGGAATACCTTTCATTTTGTTTATGCAAATGTTTGAGGTGCGGCCTGGTTTTCCACAGTGATTGCATGACAGCATCTTGGTTCTTGGAGTTGCATAAACATTCATTTGATCTTATTGATTAGATTATTCTTGATTGTCGGTGTACCCTATACCTGTGTAGTTGTTGACTCTTCTTTGTCCGTCAATAAAATCATCCATTCTTTTATTGCTATCTTCAGCTTTCTTGATTAATTCATTGTGCTGATTCTGAATTCTGACTTCATGCTTTAGCTTCTCATTTTCTTCTCTTAGCTCACTGATGATCTGTATTCTTTCAATGAGTTCAATATTTAATATGTTTGCTTCTTGACTCATAAGAATAATCTGATTGGTAATCTCATGGTGATGATCAGTAAGTATTTGAATCTCTGATTCTTTTTCTTGTAGCTTCTCTGTGATTTTCCTCCTATCATCAATAGCCAATGTTCTCTCTGATTCAGCTTTTCTTGAATCATTCATGACATCAATATTTTTTACCATCTGAGTCTCTTGACCGATTTGCAGCATCTTGATTTGCTCTATCAGATGTAGATTGACCTCTTGTAGACTTGTGTTTTCTTCTACTAATGTGTCTTATGCTTTGCTTGTTGTTGATTCAACTGAGTTGAAGTAATCTAGGATTTCCTCTTCTTGATAATTTTTTTCATTAAGCCTAGCTGCCATAATCTTTCTTTCATGAAGCAACTTTCTCATGCTTACTCTTGCCTCTTTGTACTGCTCATAGTAAATCTGAATTTGTAACTGCTCATTCTCAATAGTCTTGTCCAGTCTGTACTTTTCCATTGTCTTGATCTTTTCTCTTAAGTCTTTAAGCTTTTCAAGAAAGAGACTTAGCTCTGATACCAATTGTTGGAATTACTGGAATGATGTACTGAGAGGGGAGGGGTGAATTAGTACCTCTAAAACTTTTTATGTGATTGGCCCATTAACCTTTGTGTCTTCAGATTTGTATATTCACCTATCTATCTGTTCATCTTTCTTTATGTATGTGAAATCATAACATAAGTTCTTTACATGTGTAAACATTCAAGAAACATATATGAAAGTAAATAACACATAACACATGATATGATATCACAAAAAACTCTTGTTAGGAAGTAAAAATTGCGATGGGGATGTCACCCACAAAATTTCACTATCTGCAGATAAGAAGGGAGTCGGTTAAGGCTTACAATTTGATCACTTCTGATGATCTACCCTATTAGGAGTATTAGAGTGGAGACCTGTTAGGATCTACTTCATTTGAAGCTTTAGCAACACCGTTAGGTGTGCACTCTGTTAAGAGATTTGTCAAGAACTGTTAAGTCCACCTTCTTCTAAAGGATTTCTGATGTGTTGCACTTGTTAGAATGCAACTACATTATAAATGTTGATCTGATAGTATATGAAATCTCTAATTGTTGATAATAGATCCTATAAAGCTTACAATGTATATGTAATCACCTTGAGTGATTGAATGATACCTTGTCTCTGCTCGTTGGTAGCCTTGTCTGTGTTCTTGAGAACTGATATGATCTGTTTCTGAACTTTGCATGAATTCACTTCTGCTACTTAGATGCTCTTCATGGCTACAATCATTTTTCAACTCATTTTTTTTATTACAAATGATTGAACATCTATATATGCTAGTTTCTAGGTCCATTCTTGATTCACGCTTTTCAAATTAACTCTTGATCCAAGGTTTACAACTTGACCTTGATCTTTAGTTAGTTATTTTTTAGATCCGTTAGGATGCTTTAAAACATTTACAATATGCTTGCTTGACCCTCAAGTAATGTTTTAAAACAAATTAAAATTCTATAAATAGAATTACAATGTTTTATCTAACGTGGAAAGTCAGATCCACTTTTTGCGGGTTTTGTAATTGACTGTCGGTTCTGATGGTCGGGCTGCTCTGTCAGTCTGTCAATTTTCTTTCATTCTTTGCCCTGTCGGTCTTCTGCTCCATCGGTGTCCCTATTTTGAACTATTTGTCAGGTTCCTTGTCTTTTCTGCTCTGTCAGCGATGTTCACAAAACTGTACCGTCAGTGATGTCCTTTATGCTTTGTTGTCGGTTCAACGCTTGTCAATGTTCATTGGGCAATTCTATACTTAGCATTTTTATGTCAAGCATTGTCATCTCGTCGGTTATGCAGTGTGTTGTTTGTCAGGTATGCCTATACCGATGACCTTTATCATGTTTTCACTTAAGTATACTAATGGCAAAACTTAATGTCAGCAATCAACTCTTGCAATTATCCAAGTTAGATGTTTATATTTAAGTGGTTTGTTTTTTATAACATTTTTTTAGTGACTAACACTACTCTACAACATAGGATTTGGCCATAGAGTTATCTCTCATTCCAATTATAGTTTTTAAATCTATTTAAATTATAAGACACACAAAGAGAGGGTTTTGATTCATCTTTATGTTTGTTTCATTGACACATCTCTTTTAAGATTTGAGATTTTATTATGTCATATATATTTGATTTCTCCTACAAATCCTTTGATGAACTATCCACCCTTGGATTATCAATCATCACAAATCCAATTCCCTTTATTAGGTGTATATACGCCTTACTAATTACAATGTGTTTCCATATTTTATCTTTTACAATT
Organism: Thuja plicata; assembly: GCA_018584345.1. Taxonomy (NCBI): domain Eukaryota; kingdom Viridiplantae; phylum Streptophyta; class Pinopsida; order Cupressales; family Cupressaceae; genus Thuja; species Thuja plicata. The sequence goes on from MU223225.1 coordinate 9,981,182, forward strand.
CTTCAATTCTAAGTACCCTCTTGACTTTCTATGATATTGATGCACATGTGTTTTCCATAGAGGTGTTTTTATATTGTGTACATACTCTTCTCTCATTAATTGATTTAGTTAGCGGATATCCTTTTCTTTAAGAACACATTAATATCTCTTATGTGATGTCAAAATTAATTTCACACCTTACAATTTTTGCACTATAAATTAAATTCATTTTCGTCTGCATTCTCGTAGCATGATTCCAAACTCATTTAATCCATTCTTACTCTTTTTTCCTAGTTTGAATTCCAAATGTTTTGTATCTTCATATGTTTGTATTTTTCGTCATTATATATATATATATATATATATATATATATATATATATATATATATATTACTTTTTATGTTTACTATATTTTAGTGTAGCCATTTTATAATATTTTAATTTGATGGTTTAAAGACAAAATTATACATTTGATTAGATGTCTTCACAATCCTGGTATATATACATAACATGATGGTAAAAGATACATTTATTGCTCTTCCCTCTTCCTATTTGTAATTATGATAGGTGGAGACATAGGGTGGAATAATTAGGAGAAACTGAGCACAAATGTGTATCCCTCATGCAACAACAGCTTTTTGATGACTATATTTTTTTCAATAAAATATCTAAAATGTACATGAAACCTCACTTAAGGTCTAAACTCTCAACAAAAGATGTATCAAAATGATCAACCAAAACTTGTAGATTTCCCTAACTAAACCATTGAAACTTTGAAACATATTACTACAGATTGCTCAAACTCTCTTTTTTTTAAAGTAATTTTCTCTAAATCTCTCATCTCCACCACTCAAACTCAATATATTTTCTCAAAAAATGAATAACAAAAATCACTAGCCCTAGAACACAACATGTATTTTGCATTTATATTGTAGATCTTATCTTTATCAATTCATAGCATTATTATATTCTATCAATAATTACTTTACTATATTTCATATTCCTTTTACCCATTAACACTCCCTTATTTTTATAAATATTAGATAACATATAAAAATAATAGTATTTTTAAACTCTACTTCTTATGATGTCAAATTGATAGCCTAGCTAGAATATTAACATAGTGTAAGTTAAAGTACTTTAACATTCCAAGTAGTTTAGTATTTATCTTTTTCATTTGAGTTAATATAACATATTTTTAGTAAAGACTTATCTTTGGTGTCTTTAAATTCAATTTTCCCTTTAATTTATGGGTTTCACTATATCTACAAGGCTATTTATCCTCGTTCATCGTAATTTACACTTAAAACTTGACACAATCTCTTCCTCTATCCATCCTTCTTTATCAACTTGTATTAATGGTTTCCCCACTATTTTTCCCCTACACCAACCACTCTTGAGGAATAACCTACGATTAGGGAAGAGGATTTTGATAATGACGAGGCCCTAAATTTTTTAGCTTATGATAAAAATGAACAAATTCATGTCCTAATAATAATTGTCCCTTGTGAAAAATATTAGCATTGACATCATGAGAAGCCTTCTTGCTAATAATCCAATTGATATAGACTTATTACATGTTTTGGGGCATATTTTTATCACCATGCCTCCTTTCAATGAGGCCAATTCTTTTTTATCACATATTAAAAAATGTGTCAATGTCTACCCATAATGACAAACCTATAATTCAACTACCATCAATAGATTGGTTGTTTCTACTACTAATATAAGAGTCTCTTCCTTATAACACATCCATGGGTCTTCACCAACCTAATCTCTACATCTATCTATTTTCACCATCCTAGCCTCTTGATTTCACATACTTGGCTAGACCATCCATTTCCACTTAGTCCTTGCCTTGCAATGCTTTACATTTATTACCACTACTAACATCCCCACTTTAGCTCCCCATATAATTAAATCTATAATGAATAAAAAATTAATAAAATATAAGGACTATCTAGAAGTAATTAGTTTCTCTTTATTTTTCTTTTTATTTCATAATTGTCATCTAATTTTAGCATAACTCGCTCTCCTTAGAGATGCATATTATAACATTTCTTCTTTGTTGATCATCTCACAATTTGAAAAGTATTGTTAGAATGTGAGGTTGATGTGATATATGTTGTTGTCATTAATGTTTTCATTGATTTCAACATGTCCTTATTCCATCATTTTGGTGTGTTGGTTATTGTGGAACCAACTGGTTTGGCGTATTGGTTGTGTATCGGTTGATGTGCACCGATGGTTTATATATTTCAATTGAGGTTGTCACTGATAGGTTTCAGTGAGTGTTCTTCATTAGATGCAATTTATGGTTGGTTGGATAGATCCTATTTGGATGTGTATCTCTTGTATATTTGGGTCCCAGCTATGTGGGTGTAATGTGATGATCATATTCGTTGGAACTGGATGCTTTGGAGATGGTGTAACGTGTTGGATTGAGCGAGGCATGTTGTAATGATCGAGGTGGTCCTCATTTCATTCCTTACCACCACAGGAATGTCTTGGTGTGACCTATTTCAAATTTTTTGGCCGACTTGGTGGATTTCATGATGTTTCTTATATAAGAGATTCTAGAGAAGGATATGGATGAGTGTTCGATAAGACTCATACATGATGATATTCGAAGTGATAGCAAATTTGTATTCCTGTGCAACACTGTGTTGATCTTAGTGGTGGATTCTATCTCTTTTCATATTTTTTGGTTGTGAGCCTTATTGTATTGGCATTGAGCCTTTGTGTATCGACAACGAGTCTATGTATTGGCAGTGAGCCTTAATGTTCTATCAATGAGCCTTATTGTACCTATAGTGAGCAATACCGACAGTGAGCCTTGTAAAAATAACCATATTGGTGTCACCTTATAGGTGTTTTATATTTCATGAGAATTAGCTTCTCCTTGGTTTTTCCCATCTTGGGTTTCCATGTAAAAATCTTGGTGTTCTCTATGTCGGTGTTTATGTGTTATTAATGCTTACATTTTATGTGGATGTTTAAAGTGCTTAACCAACAAATCTAAAATTGTAAATATTGGTGTTTATGAGTTGAATGATAGAAGACAATTTTTATAAGTTGTGTGGGAATAATTGATTCACCTCCCTCTCAGTTATTCAGCATGTTCAACAATTAGTATTAGAGATTGGTTCCTTTTTGAAGAGCTTAACCACTTGAGGCATATCCAATGGCGCACAAATTGACTATCCCCTTCTTTGATGGATCTTATTACAGTTTATGGAAAGTTAAGATGAAATGATACTTGGTATTGGTTGGCTACAAGACCTGGAAGAATGTGGAGACAAAGTAAGTATTTTGTAAAAATGGGTTTACCACTCAGGACGAAATCAAGGCATATGAGGAAAATGAAAATTGCAAGGTTTTCTATTACTAGTGCTTTATCAAAGACTGAATTAGCATAAGTTATTTCTTTGAAAATCACTTATGAAGTTTGGGAAAAGTTGAAAGAGAACTATGAGGGGAATAAAAAAGTTCAATTATCTAAGAAATTGATAGCTAAGAGACATTATGAGAATCTAAGAATGGAAGATGGAGAAGATATCAAGAGCTATTTTCAGAGTGTTGAGAATGCAATGAATGAAGTCAAGAATCAAGGAGGAACTATTACCGATGAAGATTTTATGGAGAAGATCTTAATGACATTATTAGACAGTTACAGTGACAAGATCTTGACAACTAAAGAGGTGTATGATCCAAAGAAGTTTACCAAAGAACAATTGTTTGGTACCCTAACAATGTTTGAGTTGAAAATTTTTGGAAGAGACTAGAACAGATCTGAAATGGTGTTCAAAGCAACAAAATCAGATGATGATTCTGATGGCGATGATGAAGAAGAATTTGAGGCAAACTTCACAAGGAGATTGAAGAAAGGTACCAGAAAGTATTAAGGTATGTGTATGCGTTGAAAACCTACATATGTGGAACAAACTCAAACATGCAAACATTAGGGGAAATCAATCAATCTAAACTAAACATGTTATGAAACTTGAAACAAAGCACAAAGTATTCACTACAACCTTCGATGAGCCAAAAAAGGGCACCCAATGCCTTGTTGATTTGCTCTTAGAGATATTTGTGGGTGTGCTCTCCCAACACAATATCAAATCCCACTAGATTGCTTGCAAATGTAATGGATTATTCCTAAGATGTAGGCTAATGGAGTGATGAAGAACTCAAGAACAAGTATGAGGAACCTGTCTCAAACTTTCACCAATGATGCAAATGAAGATTCAAGCTATAAACTATGATGATATGCAAGATTGAAACAAACTAAGACATATTTTTCATTATCCTAACATGGAATATCTAGATTCAAAGACTAAAATGCTAAGAACTCATGAAAAACTCTAAAACCAAACTAGCATGATAATAATGCAAATGTGAGAGATGAAAATGCAAGAGGCATGACTCTTATTTATAGAATTTTTGAGCAAGGGTAAGGGAATGAATGAGGTGGCACCTATGTGGCATCCACACATGAGCCACATAAGCAGACATGGGATAAAGAGGATGGTCATACAAAAGTCAACTTGTGACAAGATGGGATTTTAAGGTTTGAAGGGCCCAAGGTTGCTCACACATGTGTGAGAAACATGGGAGAAAGGAGTGGGGGACAAGAATGTAAGAGAATTTAAGGAAGTTTGGTGGCTTCCTTGGGAGGATTTTCTCACACATGTGTGAGAAACTCATCAGGGTCTAATGAGGATATGAATCGCCTTTTTAAGTGTGATTAGTGGGAGATTAGCAATAAAGGCAGGTTTAGAAGGTGAAGTGATAGGTGTAGGCTAGGTTTATAGGTTGGGATAGATTAAGTTAAAATTAAATTTGAAATAATCAAAGCTTATAAGAATATCTACCTATGTGGAACAAGCTCAAACATGCAAACCTTAGGGGAAATTAATCAATCTACGCTAAACATGTTTGAAACTTGAAATAAAACACAAAGTCTTCACCACAACCTTCGATGAGCCAAACAAGGGCACCCAATGCCTTAATGATTTTCTCTTAAAGATATTTGTGGGTGTTCTCTCCCAACACAATATCAAATCCCGCTAGATTTCTTGCAAATGCAATGAATGATTCCTAAGATGCAAGCTAATAGAGTGATGAAGAACTCAAGAACAAGTATGAGAAACTTGTCTCAAGATTTCACCAATGATGCAAATGAAGATTCAAGATATAAACTATGATGATATGGAAGATTGAAAAAAACTAAGATAAATTTTCCATTATCATAACATGTAATATCTAGAGTTAAAGACTAAAATGCTAAGAACTCATGAAAAACTCTAAAACAAAACTAGCATGATAACAATGAAAATGTCAGAGATGAAAATGCAAGAGGAAAGGCTCCTATTTATAGAATGTTTGAGCAAGGGTGAGGGCTTGAATGAGGTGGCACCTATGTGGCACCCACATAGGAGACACATAGGCTAAAGGGAATGGTCATGCAAAATTCAACTTGTGACAAGATGGGCTTTTAAGGTTTGAAGGGCCCAAGGTTTCTCACACATGTGTGAGCAACATGAGAGAAAGGAGTGGGGGACAAGAATGTAAGAGAATTTAAGGAATTTTGGTGGCTTCTTTGGGAGGATTTTCTCACACATGTCTAAGCAACTCATTAGGGGCTAATGAGGTTAGGAATTACCTTTTTAAGTGTGATTAGTGGGAGATTAGCAATAAAGGTAGGTTTTGAAGGTAAAGTGATAGGTGTAAGCTAGGTTTCTAGGTTGGGATTAGAGTAAGTTAAAATTAAATTTGACATAATCAAAGCTTAGAAGAATATTAGGAGATGTGTGGGATTTTAATAAATTTGGATTTCTTTAAAAGGGGATTTATGAAGGGACATGTATTAAATTAAATTTAACACATTAGAGGGTATAATATTTAAATTAAATTTAAATACTTTAGGCAATGAACTTATTTAAATAAAAAAATTTATTTAAATAAGTAGATGAATATAACAAATATAATTAATAAAATTAACTATAATGTTATAGGAAATTTAATTAAATCATATATAATTAATAAACATGTTATAGGACGATTTTAGGCGTCTGTATTTTGCCCCTCTCTAATGCGACATTGAGAATGACGTTGTATCAAAGAAAAAGAAAACATGAATGCCCCAAAAGAAATTGGGTTCCTAAGAGTCGAGCTGGAGTGACAACGGTGAGAGAGTGTGCCCCCTTGAGAAAATAACGCGAAAAATAATTTTTTTGGAATTTTCTTGAAAAAAGGCGCGAGAGAGAGAGAGAGAGAGGAAAAATTTGAAAAAATGCATGACCATTAAGGGATGGGAGAAAATGGGACGAAAAATGGAGGTAGGAATAAAAAATAGGCCCAGGGGGAGGCTACAAGTAGGGCCAAAAGGCCCCACCAAGGGTCACTTTCACCACAACCAATAGTAAAATTAGAGCGAGTGAGAGAGACATGGTGAACAAGAGGGAGACACAAAAACTTGGAGAGCTTGTCTAGACCTACCAATGACCCACCGACTAGGACCCACCTATGAGTGTCAAAAACCTTCCCCTTTGTACTTCATTTATGCTTTCAAATTTTCACATTTAATGCTTGATTTTTGTATTTATTAGGGGTAGTTTAGTTGTTGGGGCGAAGACCTCGATCGACCGATTGACGTCCGCGCAGATGTCAATCAACCGATCGACATCTACAAAGATGAGGGTTAGGGGTTGGAGACGAGGATCGCCAGATTATCATCTTGGAAGATGACGGAGGAGGGATAGGGTAGTTTAGGGAGACCAGAGAGAGGATCCATCGATCCCCGTCTCCACAAATCGTCATTTTCATTGATCCTCACCTCTGATGCCCAATCGACATCTCTATGGATTGGGAAAAGGGCAAAGGATTATGCCAAAAAATATGATCATGGGGGTTCAGGAACTGACTTAGAGGGGATTGGGGGAATGGTGCCATAATTCAGGAAGAAATTGGCTAGAAATAGGTCGACTGACACATGTAACTAAATACAGGCACATGAGACTTTGCCCAGTTTGAGGAAGTGTTGGCCCAACACTATGGAGTTAAGAGGGCGATTGACGATGGCAGAGTGGGGACAGGTTACTCTATGCAGACTAGACCACGCACATGAGTCCCTGAGATTAAGAGTGCATAATGCGCTCATGAATGCAGTTGTTAAGTGCTGGCACAATGACACTTCTAGCTTCCACCTACCGACTGGACAAGCTACCATCACATTGTTGGACGTTAGGAGGATCTATCGGGTGTCGATCAGAGGCACAATCCCAGAGTACATACTAGAGGGCTCAAAGCCCTACATGGAGACATGTTTTAGATGACAGTTTGCCTCCTTACCACAGTCACAATACTAGTTTCCCTAGAAGGGGGTGATGTAGGCAGGGCTAATGACAGGCTTGATTGCAGGGAGGATGTGTCTTGACCTAGAAGGGCATGGATTTGCACATGGGTGGGCTAGAGTGTTGAGCATGATGTTGGAGGAGGAGGGTGCAATGTACTTTTGGGGGTGCACCATCTTGGGTCAGTTATATTATGACCTTCATATGTGTGCCTACAGGGGCTAGAGGACTTTGGGAGCAAGGGTCACACTATTACTAGTGTGGCATGGGAGCACATTACTATCATGCGGTCAATCTAGATGCATATGTAGTGATAGATGTATGAGTCGTATACGTGTAGATACTTGACACTCATCAGATACACCACTACCAGGGGTGTTGGATACTAG
>MU223225.1:10008251-10019048 GCA_018584345.1 Thuja plicata
TTGACTTCCTTAAGGTCCACTTTCTCAAGCCATCCTCTTACATCCTCCCTTGCCTCTTTAAGGCCTTCATTAATGCCTTATTAATGAAAGATGCCTTAAGCCTATGTCTCTCCCATGCCTTATTAATTCCTTGGGCATTAATGGCTCTTACACCTTCATTAATGAGCCCCTTCACTCATAAATTCACCTTGTCCCCCCTCTCTCTCTCTCCCATTCTTCTATAAATAGAAGCCTATTTTGAGAGCAAATAAGCCTTCACATTAGATCAAAATTACATTGTCATGCTGTTGAAATAACATTAGAATCATATTTCATCCTTCATTTCATGCTTTTTCATTGTTTCTATTTCAACTTTTAGAGCTAGATTGCATGCTTTATCATCTTTTAGCTTGTTTTAATCTAAAATCCTTCATGCTAGGTTGTATTCATCACTGATTTGTAGCATATTCTGAGGGCTGATATGTTACTAATTACACTCCTCCTAGTTAGCAAGCAATAGGTCGATATTAGTGGTTTTTGAATGTTTTATCTAACCTTTCAAGCTAATGCAATGACTTATTGAGTGTTTGTGTCTTTTTCAACAGGTACCCATTTACACACACACACACAACTGACATCTTCACTAAACCTTTTACATCTTCGTGCTATCTTCAGTTGCGTTGTATGCTTGGGGTGATGAAAGGTGTCTTTGGGGGGTCTTCTTGAGGCCTTCCTTCCTTCATGTTTTTTTCAGCATGTTTGTTCTATCTCTTTTTGGAGAGGGGTTTTTCCCTTTGGGTTTTCTCCTTTGTCTCCATTTCACAGAGATTTCCTTGTATTGGGTACCTTGTCAGGCCTTATTGTCGGGACCCATTTTTCCTACTTTCATAGTTGTGCCAGGTTAGCTTACCTCCTGAGCTTCGCTTAAGGGGGGGTGTTAGAGTAATTATATGTCTACACTCATTAATTAGATCACACCGATTTAATTAATTAAGTTGTTTATTACTCTGTTTACATAAGCTTTCTCTTAGGTGCATTATAATTAATATTTATATTAATTATTAATGCGCAACCTAGCTTTTACCTTTTAGGGTTTCATTCACCGTATAGGTTGAACTTGTAATTATTTGATCATTATCTTGGAATACAATTTTCTCTCACACCGCTTGAGATTTCCAAGCTTTGTTTTTTTGTCTCTTTGGCTTCTCTCCTGTAACAAGTCATTTGCTTGCAGGTGTTCTTGGCGAACTATGAATTTGTCTGTCTCAAATCCTACACTAATAGGATGAGAAACAACAATGGGAGGACAAGAGACTGGACATCTACTACCTGGGATTCATACAAAAAGATAGTTGGTTGGTCAGGATATCAATTTATCATATAAACAGGTATATGCCCTCACGCGTTATGCACCAGTTCGACATCATATAGGATGTTGTACCAGATGGATTCCCATACCCGCTAGTTACTCATGACGTGGGACCATGGGGAATTGGAGTAGATCTTAGAGGAGCTCGAGCATCTTGGAGAGGGATGCAGACAATGGTGTGGAGGTTAGGATAGGATGCAATAGTGGATCCAGGGATGACACTTACATATGCATAGTGGTGGGTCTCGCACAGATTAGTGCGCTTGACATATCTAGGATATGTATAGGCACATGAGTAGACCAAATCCAATTAGGATGGGGAGGGAGCAGATTATGATGACATAGGAAATGGAGATGATGTAGAGGATGGAGGATATTCGGGCCCATTAGGGGACATAGTAGGGTGGAGGGTACGACTGAGAGAACCCATAGTTAGGAGGAGGGGGAGAGTATAAGTACTGATATGAGCCATCCCACCATAATAACTAGTAGCAACCCATGTATAGGCCCCTACACAGGTATAGGGACAAGACTAGGGACAGGTCCCGGTAGCACCACCACCACCACAAGGACTGCCACCATAGGGACCACCATAGGGGTATGTCACATAGGCTACATATAATACAATATTAGCAGAGAGAGACAACTTGTAGATTGAGGTGACTAGGATATAGTGGGAGGCAGATACACAAAGAGCTCGGGCTAACAGTGCACAACCATCACTGGATGCCATGTAGAGGAGAGTCAACTCTGAGGAGTTAGAGATAGTTATGGTGCCCAACGGAGAGGAGGGGTACCAACTCTGACAAGAGGTAGACCAACAGAGGCAAGATGGGGACTCTCTAAAGAAACAAAGGTTTTACAAGATATGACTACAAAGAGGGACTAGTGGTAGAGACAAGATACGACATATAGGGTAGAGTGAGAGATCGCTTGAAAGAAAACCACAACATGTGGGATGGGCCAAGTACTATCAAATGCCTTTGTAGCACATCGACAAGAGGCACGAATAATGAGAGGTAGAGTACTACCATAGGTTTTACTATGATGCAATGCCAGAGGGACAAGGAGCGTCAACCTTCTCAGAGAGGACACAAATTTAGACATTAGGAGGGGCCTCCCAGGGATCAGTGGGCATGAGGCCACTGAGGGACAGAGGAGGAGAGGGAGGATCATCATCCCAGCTAGCCTCATGAGCACCTTCCAACCATTTTGATATATATTTTGACATTTTTTACTATGATACGAGACTAGATGTACAATGACACTTAGGTGCATGTACTATGCATATGAGATGTATATTTTGGTTGTACCGTTCTATGGACAGTCGATGTAATTTTATGATTTTATGACACTATGATGAGAATTTGGGCTATGGACTTTGGACATTTATTGTTTCATGATTATATGATGATGCAGATTTAGTCCTATGTGATGTGTGTGTGTATTGATTATAGATGTATTGACGACACTATATGATTATTTACGTGATGATTTTACTAATGTGTGTGATGTAGAATGTGTTTTATTTGTGATTTATACTACATGATATGATTATTATGATTCTAACAATTTGTGATGTAGGTTAGCATGGATTATGCATATGGTTTTTGATACAAAATGGTTATGTATATGGGTAGATATGTATATATGATGTATGTGGATGGATAGATTAATGTTTAATGGATTAATGAATAATTACTAATGATTAATGATTATGATAGATAATGTGATTTTGATGTTTTGTATTTTATGGATTTAATGGATTTAATGGATTAATGATAAATGTAAGATGGAAATGAGTCTTAATGGATTAATAATAACTGAAGTGAATAACTATTAGGTAGATAGATAATAATAATAATAATAAATGAAAAGTGAATGGTTAACAATGCAATATAACAAATAATGATAAAATGAACCTAATGAATGAATATGGACTAAAATGAACTAAATGCAACAGTATCTAAAAATGCAATGATTGTAATTGAATGCAGTGAAAGTTAGTAATGAAACTAAATGAACTAAATGCAACAGTATCTAAAAATGCAATGATTGTAATTGAATGCAGTGAAAGTTAGTAATGAAACTAAATGAAAAACACAACTAAATGTAATTAAGAATTGACCTAAGTGATATGAAACTAATGAAATTAATGTAACTAGGTGAGGTGAAAGTCTAAAATGAATCTAAGATGATATGTAATCTAATGCACCTAAGACTTCTAAAATGTGATTTGTTTTTGTGTGTATCATCATGACTGGGAGGGACATTTAGCTAACTAGGATGGGGAGATAGTGAATAAACAAGAGCCTTTCCAAAGAAAAGTGCAAAATGAAAAATGAACCTAACAAATGCAGCTAACTAAATGCAAAAAGGATTTTGGGATTTATATCATGTTAATGTTGTAGAGAACACCATAGTTTGATTTTGCAAGAGGAGGTATGCATCATGTGCTAGAAAGCGTGGATGACATGGCTACTTTGTGTGGACTAACTCTTAGCCATGTAGGATAGTTTTAGGAACATATATGTAGATCAACAATCATGATGGAACCTATGTAGTGACACTCACGAGGAGTCCTAGTGCACCCAAGTATTTTTAGGGACTTGGTGGAAGTGCACCAGACCTTGCCCCCAGTGAGGCATGCATAACCATAACAGTGTGACTGACAAAGATGCCCTAAAGTACCCCCAAATAGATCATTTCACAAATGACACGTATTCCAATATACACCATTCAAGATGTACCAATATATTGATGATTGAGGCAATCATGAGTAGGTTCTACTGAAACACAAAAATAAAATCAACAAAAGACCTCATGACCAAGTAGTCATTCAGTCTAAAGTTCTTTCCATGAACAAGATTGTGTGATGTGGGATTGATAAGTCGATGTCGAAAGGATGCATCCTGACAGGAAAAGATTGATTGATATTTAAAATGGGCATTCACTAGAAATGGTTGTGAAATGAATAAGGAACTCAGAAATTTGATCTCGGGTTTGATTTGGTAAAAAATCTTATGGTTAAAGTCTCTAGAATAACCTTAGTGTGATCAAGTGAAGCTCAGTTTGATGGGACAATGATTTGTGTGATGAGACAAATGAGATGATGCAAGATGACTGATGGGATGTTGTGAATCAGATGGTGGATTCTTATTATGATCATGAATAATGCCTCACCATGATGGGAGAAGAGGGTTGGTGGGGTGAGTGGAGGTGAACTTCTGTAAAGTGTGAAATGTATTTCGAAATGACTCCCACACAAACACGGGGATAAGGGTGAACTAACTGCAAATGGGTGGGATGTAGGAAAGCGATCCTGGTAGATGGTGGATCTAAATTTTCTATGCATGGTGCCTGAGGCAGGTTTCACCATTGTGCTTTTCCAAGGCACTTGATTACCAAGTTTTCACCATTTGATGATTTATTTCTCTTTACTTTTTTTATTTTTCTATTTTTTTTGGTATTATGTAGGCGTTTGTTGTCAGGTTTTCACCAAGATAATATTTTTTTCAGTACTTTTTCTATATTTTTTAGATTTTCTTCAGGATCATTTTATGTTGTTTTTGGATTTTCATTGATTTTATAATTTTTTGGATTTTCTTAGACTTTTTGTTGTATAGGAGCTTGCTGATGCATTACACATAGAAGCACTTGAGGTGCATGGTATTTATAAGATCAGGGATAGGATCTCCCTCTAGTTTTTCTATATGATATGCTCCATATCCAAATTTAGTTGTAACTACAAATGGTTCCAACCAGTTAGGCTCAAAATTTCCTTTATTTGCACGATTCTGGAGATTCTTCATGTTGTGTTGCAGGAAAAGATCACCAACTTCAAAATCATGGGGTTTGATCTTCTTATTGAACTTTAAGAGTGGGCAATTTTTATACACATGGAGATGGTTCAGGGAATCAAAGCATCTATCATCAAGGAGTTCAAGCTCTTTCAAGTGAGCAACTTAGTATTCCTCTTCAGACATCAGATTCTTCAGGGATATTCTAAGGGAAGGGTGCTCAATTTCAATGGGAAGAACAACTTCAGTACCATAAACAAGGGAGAATGAAGTGGCTTCGGTGAGAGTGCGAATAGAAGTGTGGTAAGCCTAGAGAGCGAGATTCAACAGGAGGTGCCAATCACAACCAACATCATTGATTGTTTTCTTGAGGATTTTCAAGATGGTTTTCTTTCTGGCCTCTGCTTGACCATTACCTTGTGGGAAGTACTTGGAGGAACAATGCTAGGTAATGTCTAACTTCTTACATAGTTTTATGGCATCCTTGTTCTTGAAAGAGGTCCCATTATCTGTGATAATGTCCTAAGGGATGCCATAGTGACATATGATGTAGTTCAAAATGAACTTCAAAATTTGCTTTCCAGTGGTGTAAGTAAGAGGGATAGCCTCAAACAATTTTGTGAAGTACTCTATGGAAAAAATGATGTACTTGTGGTCATTGGAAGAATTTGGAAATATTTTTCAAACAAGGTCAAGACCCCAGTGGGAGAAAGGCCAAGGTGTGATGGTGGGTTGACGGGATTGGGATGGTGCATGTATCAAATCGACATGTTGCTGACAAGGCACACATTTCTTCACATAGTGGTAATCATCCTAATCCATGGTTGACCAATAGTAACTCGTTCGCAATAGCTTGTTTACAAGAGTGAGTCCATTAGAGTGGGCCCTGCAAATTCCTTGATGAACCTCTTCTAATGTTGTTTTAGCTTCTTCTGAATCAAGACAACCAAGGAGGGTTCTGTCAAAGTGCTCCTATAAGAGGGTATCACTGAGGATAGTGTAATGGGAAGTGTGGTTAATGAAGATCTTTCTTTGGTTAGGCATAAGGTGGAGTGGAATCATACTATCATGGAGGTAAGTGTAAATCTCTTGGTACCAGGGAGAATCAAGACCAATAATAGCACACACCTATTTGGATTCTGGCATGTCATAGCCAGGGGCCAAAATATTCTCAACAATAAATTCATACCTTTGAATTTTATATGGCATATGGATCAATGACCCAAAGGTGGCCACGATTTCTACAACTTTATTGTTTGTCCTAGGGATTTTCTGAAATATTATCTTTGTGAAACATTGTCTTAGATCTTTGACCAATCTACGATATGGGATAAACTTATCACCCTTTGTCTGATACTCATCATTAACTTTCCTGATGACCAACTAAGAGTCACTGGAGACAAGAAGACTAGTGATTTTCTATTGAATTGCTAAGCAAAGCCCTGTTACCAAGGCCTTGTACTCTGCAATGTTGTTTGTACATGTGAACGTCAATTTGTAAGATTTAGGGATAAGATCCCCTTGTGGTGTGACAAAAAAGATGCCTTCCCCCGATCCTTTCTATGTAAAAGATCTATTGAAATAAAGTTTCCATTGTATACTTGGGTGACAGTCATCATGGATTCATCTAGAAAATCAATGACTATAGGATGATCTCCTGGAAGAGGAGATTCAACTAGTTGATCGACTATCACTTGTCCTTTGATAGCCTTCATGTATACATACACTATGTCAAATTCACTCAGGATCATGACCCACTTAGCAACATGCCCTGTAAGAGAGGCTTTAGATAAGAGGTATTTCAGTAGATCAACCTTTGCAATGAGTTGATTTTTATGATTAAGCATGTAATGATGAAGTTTCTACATGCAAAAGACAATGATCAAGCATACTCTCTCAATTGTAGTGTAGTACAAATCATATCCAATGAGTTTTCTACTCAGATAGTGTATTTCTTTTTCTTTTCCATTATCATCTAGCTGTGCTAAGAGGGCACCTAGTTAAATGGTGGTGGAAAGAATGTACAAAATCAAAGGTCACCCTGGAACAGGAAGGACCAAAACTGGTGGGTTAGCTAGGTATTGTTTGAGCTTCTGAAAGGATTTCTGACATAAGTAATCCCATAGGAACTTGGCATCTTTTCTCAAGAGGTGTGAAAAAGGATGAACTCTATCTGCTAATTGTGATACACAACCTTGGATGGACTGAAGTCTTCCTTGCAAACTATGAAGTTGTCTCAATGTTGTGGGAGGTGACACCTCTAGGATAATTTTTATTTCTTTGGGTCCACCTCGATTCCTCTGCAGGAGATTATGTAACCTAACAACTTTCCTGATTGTACTCTGAAGACACATTTCTTGGGATTCCTTTGAACCTTGTATTTCTCCAGTCTGTCAAAAATTATAGTAAGGACAACAATGTATGATTCTCTTGTCTTTGATTTTCCTAGGATTTCGTCTACATAATCTTCCATGATGTCATGCAGGAATTCATGGAAGATAGCTGTCACAGTGCGTTGATAGGTGGCTCTGATATTATTGAGTCCAAAGGGCATGACTTGGTAGCAGAAAGTACCCCACGGTGTAGTGAATGTCGTCTTATGTTGGTCTTCTGTTGCGATCCTTATCTGATTGCATCTCAAAAAGCCATCCATAAGTGATAACATCTCATGTCTTGTTGTCAAATCCACTATGATGTCTATGTTGGGAAGTGGAAAATCATCCTTCAAACATGCTAAGTTGAGATCTCTGAAATCTGAACATATGCGGATGCCCCAATAGCTTTTCTTACTAGCACAATATTGGAGACCCATTCAGGATAGTCTATGGGTCGTATGAATGCAACATCCAATATTTTCTGTAACTTTTCTTTGACTAACAATGCCACCCGTGGATGCATCTTGCGTAGCTTTTGTTTGACTGGATTGACTTTAGGATCTACTACAAGATGATGTACAACTAGATCGGGATCTAGTATGGGCATATCTTTATAGGACCCAACAAAGTTCTTTTTTACTTTTTAGAGGAACTCAGTCATGTATTTCTTTTCTTGGTCATTGAGAGATGCTTCTATGAATGTGAACTTGGGATCCTCAATTGTTCCAAGGTTGACTTCCACTATGTCTTCGATAAGGACTGACGACTTCTCTGGTGGTAAGGACCCGAAAGGCAAGTCAACTTCTCCCTCTATATAGGGTTAAATCTGCAAGACTCAAGCAAATGATATTAGCAGCACCGATTATTCAAAATTCTAAACTACTAAACATGAAAGCCCTACAAACAACAAAATAATAAACATCATAATAAAAAATAAACAATTAATCAAACCAATTAATGCTCAAAGCTTATGTTTCTTCTCTCTTCTTCTCTTGAAACACTGCTTTGAATGGTGCTCAGAGTTGATACTAGCAATGCTTATGACTTGGAAGATTCGAGAAATTGTGATAAAATGATTGATGTATTGATCGCATAGAAAAACCTCCATAAAGATTGTGCTTAGAAATTCAAAATTGGGATCCTTGAAATGAGTTTCAAGAGGCTTTATATAGAGATTTGAAACTGACCAAGGATTGAGATTGATCCTATGAAAGCAGATTGGATGGATGAGATAATTAGAGATGGAGTGAGGATGAAGACATTCTATTTTCGAGGAGAAAAAGAAAGAAGATAATATAAATCAATTTTGGAGAAAATCAGTTTCCAAAATGCAATTGATTTTTTGATTAAAGAATGATTTTCAATTTTCTAATTTTGAGGATAATTAAATAATTTTATTGATTTAAAACTCTTTTTTATTTTCAGAATTCAGAATTCCTCATGAAAATGTTTTTTATTTTTATTTTTGGAAGATTTTAGAATTAAAACTGAATCAAAAATTCAATTTAGAAGAAAGCGGAATTAATTCAAAATTATAATGAAATTAGATTGAAATTAGTCATAAATTAAATTAAATTAATTTTGGGTAATAAATTTAATTGAGAAAAAATAATTAGCTAATTTAAATAATTAATGATAATTATTTAAACTATGGGAATTTAGAAATCAAATTTAATTAAATGATAAAGACCAATTAATTAAGGTAAATTGATTATTTAATTAATATCAGGAAATGATTAAGTGATGAAAAGACTAGGACATAGTGGAATTAAGTCAATTAATTAAACAAATAAAGAATTGTTTAATCAATAGAGGAATAATTGGTGATTAAATGTGAGCTCGTAAGTCTGTCTATTTTTGGATGTCTACATTTTCCCCTCTTTGATACAATGTGGCTTGTTGCGTTGTGTCGAGGAATTTTTAGATTTGATCCTACCCCGACTTGCCCCCGCGATAGCAGGTGGATTTTATTCCCCCTCAACAAATTAAGAGAAAATGCACTAGGAGCATCAATTTTTTGAAAAAGTTGAATTTCTATATGATAATGATGTATGCACTGATTATATGATTCTATATGATGATCCAGCTCTACATCATGATGATGATTATATACATTCTATGTGATGATTTTGATTTTGATTATGCAGACTCATTGATGTATGATGTGTACTTTTCTTATGATGCTGACACATGTACTTATGGATGCGCAATGCTTTATGAAGCGTATGCATTTCTATATGAGCTATGATGTTTCTGTGTTTCTATGAGTTCTATGATGTGATGGATGCATCGACTATATGATCTACCATGTATGATTTGTGCACATTTTTTAATTTATTTTTCCATGCAATAAATGAATGTAAACCTAAAATGAACAATGTATCCGAGTTCATGCATTTGTTAGTTTAGAAGAAAATTAGTAAGAAAGAAAAGTTCATTGCAATGAACATGATTGATGTAACCAAGTCTTTGCCAGTTTTTTTTTCAATACCTATTCATCATTGCACCTTATTTGAAAAAAGAGAGATACATATGCACCCAAATATTGACCATCTGGATACCGCTACTATCTTTCATAACAACAAGCAAATAACAGATAAGGAATGTTCAATTCTCTTCTAGGGATTAGCTCAGATCATGCAACTGCGTGGTTGCCAGATGCGTGACAACTGTAACACCCCAAAATTTGCATCTTGCAACCCTAACCAATTTTGTTGCATTTGTCATTCTTTTGAAACATCAAAGTCCTATTGTACTAGGCAATTCTGAGTTTTAACTGATCTACTCGACCTGAGTGTCAAATGCAGAAAATCCTAAATCTGCATTAATCATATATTATGTTTAATTCCTAAATATCTATTGGCTAAACAAACCTTATGATCGAATTAATTTAATTATAAAGTCCTACCACTTTAATTAAATTAAATTCACCCTCTTTAGCTAAGACACATGACAAAGAGATTAAATAATATTTAATTATTAAATAAATATCCTCATTTCAATAATTAAATGTAATTATTCAGATAATTGAGAAAAAGCAATTATGAGGTCATATTTATTTAATTAATTGAATATTCTCTCAAAAATCTTATCTCTGTTCAGAAATAGAATCATTGAATTAATTGTGCTTTAAAGAGAAAGAAAACAATTTGTAGACACCCTAAAATGGACAGGCTTGCAACTTTACATTAAAACCCTAATTTTCATCTATTAATTAATGGTTTCCTAATCATTAATTAATCATCTATTTTCTTCTAAAATCATTTCTCAAATC
>MU223225.1:10025045-10088753 GCA_018584345.1 Thuja plicata
TGGCTACCATCTCCCTTATCCTCCATATGAATCTTCTTTACCATCACCCTATCAACATCTTTGAGCATACTTTTAGTGGCCTTGGCCTATTATAGCATATCTTTCAGAGGAGCACTATCTAAAGAGCAAGAAGCTTAAGTTCCTCCATAAAATCAAAAAGATGAAAAAAAAAGAAGAAAAAGTGCCTTGGTGAAAACCTTGTAAACAGGCACCTTGGTAGCAAAAGTAAAGATAAATCAATCCGTCCTATGGTGAAAACCACTTCTTGTGGCGCCTTGGATAACTACCATGATGAAAACCTGGCAAACAGATGTCATGCGTAATTCCTCCTACTTGCACTCTTCACCTCGGGGCAAGTTCCTTCCATGTAATCCTATCTATCATATCTTACATCCAGCTAGCTCATGAGCATCCATGTTCCTTCTGCTGATCTTGACAAGGTTGAGCCTATCCATGAACACACTATGTATACTGATATCCATTATCCTTTCCATCAGCCTATTCACTTGGTCTCATCCATGATACCCTATCGTGATCTTGCTTATCCCAAGCCTATCCTTCCTATCTCTAAGCATTCCTGTCATAATCCAAAACACGCACTTATACCTCCATCAACCTTTATCCTAATCATAACTCTATCCTATCTAATTAACCCCTTGGTCTTGATCTAAATGAAGAATGACAAAATTAGAAAATTGTTTCTCATAAGTCTCTTGACATGTCCACTCTTTTGGACCACATACTTCTCATGACATCAGGTCATTATCCTATATGCTATCCAACACCGCTCCATGAGCCTACATTGCTATATTACTTTTTCCCTAGCTTGGGTAATCTTGAAGAGACTATCCTTGAGGGTCGCATTCACCCTCTTCATCCATCATTGGCTATTCGTCTCATACATTAGCTTTCTAATCCATCTGCAATGTCCTACACCTTGCTAGACATTGGGGCAAACCATTGTGATCTTGCTTGAGATCGAGTAATCTCTAAAAATTCTAAAAATCTAAAAATGTCCTGAAAAAATGATCATCTTAGTGAAAACCTAGCAATAGGCGCTTTGATGTATCTCCAAAAAAATTATATATTCTAAAAAATACAAAAAAATTAAAAAATTGAAAAATACAAAAAAAAAGAATAAGAAAAAGTGTGTCATTGATGAAAACCTGGCAAACAGGTGTCATGATAGCAAAAAAAGAATTTCTGCCAAGAAGGTGAAAACCTGGTAAATAGGCGCCTCTTGTTCCACATTTCTATATCTATCACAGCACCACTTGGCTTTACGCATTTGCTTTCCTGCATTGCTGCTTTCCTGCTTTCCTGCTTACATTTGCTTTTAGTTACCCTTCAAGACACCAACTTACATGGATTGAAACTGGTCATACTCTCAGGGAAACCCTCCTGATCTAGGGGGCACTGTCCTTTTATCTTTTAAAGGATCTTCTTCACATCAGTCACCAGTGGTTCTCACTGCGTTTGCCTACTGATGTATAGCTTATACCACGATCGTTTCATTTGCGCATCTCTCTTGCGTCAGTCACCAGTGGTTCTCACTACGTCTGTCTACTGTTGCTATTCTATCAATATTGCTCACATTTGTTACAGTTGGAGTTATCCTCAAATGCTCTATCTATTGATATTCAGTCTTGATGATTCATTTCTTTAGTTTGTACATATCTTTTGGTCACTTTTGTGACACTCTGGTCCCTTTGCGGACCCTCCTGACTTGTCATTGATTTAGTGCCATACGCTTAGGGGAAATCAAATCTCATTTTTCCTCGCAACATACGTTAAGTCAGTCATCATTACTTGGGGGCATGGGCCCCCCATTTGATCACATCTTTGGTTTACACCCGAGTTAGTAATCTTGTCACTTCTCTAGGACAACTCTGTACTGACACAAAGTGGTGTTTTTCAACACCACCATAAACAGTGTTTTTTAACACTATCTTTGTGCACATCTGTGTTTTTTAACACACATCAGATATCTCAAATGTAAACATCTATCGATAACAATAAAAAACAATGCACTCACAAGCACAATAGTGTTTTTCAACATCTGTAAACATATATATATATATTCAAAAAATTTGAAACCGCCTGAGCTATGCTTGAATATTTCTTTCTATGTTGTCTATTCTCATGGATTTCATTGATATTTTCTTTGTCTCCTTCTTGTTGGTGTAGTCCCAATGATCTGGCAACGTAAAATAAATAGGGTGTATGTGATAAGAGCTCCCGCAATAAGGTGGAACAGCCTCACATCCCTCGATCTTGTTTATTTGTACGCCATGGTGAGGTTGGTACTATCTCCTTGCCTATTATTGCTCTGTTTGTTATTGTTTTGTTTGTTATTGATCTGTTTGTTTACGCATGATCACACTCATGGTTATCTTGGCTTTGAATGCCTTGATACTGGTGTACTCTTGCAACATTAACTGGAAACAATGTTCAGGTCATCTTGGCTTTTGTGCCCTAGTGCATACGTTCGTTTCCTACATTTTATCCGATGATAAGTCATATTCATATCCTTAGGGTTGCATTGTGGTGCCAGTAAGGGTTGTATCAACTTTGATGTTCCAAAAAATAATCAATGATGATAATTATACGATGGGTCTCACAACCATGTCCTAGAATTGCACTTTCATATTGCATCAAGCATAGAATTGCATTTTCATATTGCATCTAGCCTAGGATTGCGTTTTCATTCTAGACTTGCATTGTGGTAGCAATTCAGTGTTCTCTTCTTTGCATTCTCCTAGGTTCATACATAGGGGATTTCTTCTTTAGAGTCTTGGTTTCATCATGACTGACCAAGTATTTGATCCTCGCTCTCTATCTTCAACTATATGCTCAACCCATTTTCGAGATAGAAATCAAAATCTGTCACTTCTATATCTCTCAAAATTGCATTTTAAAATTTTTGGGACTGACATGATCAGACACTTGTGCAGTCAACTTTCTGACGTCTCTTTCTTGTCAGAATCATATCATATCATCATTTTCTCAAATCTTTGACTTTTTTCCTCAAAATTCAACTCTAGTCAAACTTGGTCAACCAAACCTCAAAATCACTCAAAATTGATTATGAATCTTTTGAATTCTTTCATAATCTGTTCTGAGTTCTTCTTGATCTCGAACTCAACATCTATCTATGATTTTTCTCTCTCCATCATCATTATGATGTGTCATCTTTCTATTTCGCTCCCGAGGGGGCCGGATGATTACATCATTAAATCTATTTCAATCAATCTGATATGATTTTCAAAAGTTCTCATCACTTGGGGCATGTTCAATTTTTTGTACCTCACTGTCAAAACTAGATACTCCACAATCAATAAGGACATCTTTGTTCCTTACATCTTGTCATCTATTCAACATATGATTAATCTAACTTAGATTCTTAAGGACCAAGCTCCGTTCTGGAGATGGATCTCGGAAAACTATCTTTTTGGGACAAGTATCGGGGCAATATAACCCTGACTCCTGATAATCAAGCTCCATCCTAGAGATGATTCTGAACCACTATTTACCATCTTTTGAGATAGGTATCGGGGCAATCTAACCCTGACTCCTGAAGGTTGAGCCTCGTTCTAGGGACAGTCTTGTGAAAGATGTCAATTTAACCAGTGTCTTGGCAATTTAACCTAAATATTGGGGGACTAAGCTTCATTCTGAAGATAGTCCTAAAACCTCTATTTTACCATCTTTTGAGATAGGTATCAGGGAAATCTAACCCTGACTCCTGAAGGTTGAGCCTCGTTCTGGGGACAGTCTTGTGAAAGATGTCAATTTAACCAGTGTCTTGGCAATTTAACCTAGATATTGGGGGACTAAGCTTCGTTATGAAGATAGTCCTAAAATCTCTATTGATTATCTTTTTGGACAGGTATCGAGGCAATCTAACCTTGAATCCTGAAGGTTGAGCCTCATTCTGAGGACAGTCTTGTGAAAGATATCAATCTATTAGGTATCAAGGTATTCTAACCTAGATCCCTGGGGATCAAGCTTCATTCTAAAGATGACCCTTGAAAACTCTATTTGACCGATGTCTCGGAAACCTAACATAGACTTCGGAGAGTTAAGCTCTGTTTTGGAGATGGCTCTGAACTCTTTACATCATCAATTTTCAAATCTATTCTTCTGTGCTTCAGGTATCAGACTATTCTTTGAATCAATGCGCTACCCGCACATCAATTCAAAGAGGGGAAAAATGTAACACCCCAAAATTGGCATCTTGCAACCCTAACCAATTTTGTTGCATTTGTCATTCTTCTGAAACATCAAAGTCTTATTGTACTAGGCAATTCTGAGTTTTAACTGACTCTACTCGACCTGAGTGTCAAATGCAGAAAATCCTAAATCTGCATTAATCATATATTATGTTTAATTCCTAAATATCTATTGGCTAAACAAACCTTATGATTGAATTAATTTAATTATAAAGTCCTAGCACTTTAATTAAATTAAATTCACCCTCTTTAGTTAAGACACATGAAAAAGGGATTAAATAAATATCCTCATTTCAATAATTGAATTTAATTATTCAGATAATTGAGAAAAAGCAATTATGAGGTCATATTTATTTAATTAATTGAATATTCTCTTAAAAATCTTATCTTTGTTCAGAAATATAATCTTTGAATTAATTGTGCTTTAAAGAGAAAGAAAACAATTTAATTCAAATAAAACAGAATTAAATCAAAGAAAGAAAACAATTAAAGCAGGAAGAAAACAATTTATTGTATTCTTTTGAATAAAGCTTTCTATTTTAAACTGGCTTTTCTATCTGTTTTATTTCAAAGAGAAAAGTTTCTATTCTAATCATCTCTGAGTCTATAAAAGAACTCTCATTCTTCATTCAAAACCCCTGATTACTGCCTGATTACCCCACTCATTTTTATGCATTGTTAGAATACTGAATTATTGCCATGTTTCTTGATTATCTCATATAGAATAATCTCATTTTTGCAATATAATAGTTTCAATTTCTAGAATAATTGCATTGCAATCATGTCTTAGATTATCTTACATCTTTTCAATTCTTAGAATAACTGTGCATTGCATTGCATTCATGGAGAAAAATCCTTCGTTCCTAGATTGGTCTATGGTTGTGAGACTCTCATTTTGAGAGCAATTTTGAAAACCTTGTATGGATAGAAGGCAACAGGTCGAATCATGCAGGTAGACAGGATGATTAATCTCATATTCAGTCTTGTGTGTACCTGGTGAAGAAGGACTATGTTGAAGTGTATGGTGAATTAACAAGGCCAAATTTACCACATACAACAACTCCTATCACATTTATCCTGAATCATCATTTCCCCAGAATTTAATTGAAACACTTCACAAACAACAAACAAAGAAAACAAGATCATGATCCATGATAGTCACTCTCACCACTCAGTGGTATCCTTGAGGAGCATAGGAACACAATCATGAAAGATAAATTGACAACAAACTAACATGACTAACCACACAATCACAAAAGATAAATTGACAACAAACTAACATGACTAAACTAGTCAATAGCCTTATTGTTCCTTGATCGGCTTGGTTTTAATGTTTGATTGTGGATGTGTCTAGTTTCATAAATGGACTACCCGTATAAGAATGATATGTATGGTTTCGTGTGTATCCATCATTATCTAAGGCAATTAATTGATTGGATTTGATCGATTGATGACAGATCAAATTGTTGATAAAGATGAGTTGTATGAGTCCATTGTCGATTTATGAAGCTCGGTGTTTTCATTGGATTGATGTTTGACGTCATCTTTTGCTTGTCATGAAAAATATTTTATTGCAGGGAATTTTTGACATGTTTTGATTTTTTAATGGATTTTTTAGGACATTTTCTCTATTTTAGGGATTTTTTCATGACTTTTTGCTCTTTTTGGGGATTTGTTTCAGGATATTTTTCTCTTTTTAAGGATTTTTTTAGGACATTTTGCTCTTTTTAAGGGTTTTTTTAGGACATTTTAAGACTGCCCCCAGTCTGGTAAATCGACATGGACCAAAGAGAGGCGTGAATGCTCATGGAGATGGTGCTTATTGGATTTCATGCTTGGAAAGCTCAGCGATATGTATTCACTAAGTGCAATTTAATCATTTGATTTCATTGATGGTGAAGTGGTATTTCAACACTTGGTGCCTTTTTTCTAGGTTTTCACCAAGGTACCTACCCAATAGCGCCTGTTTACCATTTTCACCAAAGGGCAATTGTGTTTCACTTTACTTTTTTCTATTTTTTATTTTTTTTGTTGTCACAAAGATGCTTGTTTTCTAGGTTTTCACCAAGGTAAGTTTTATATTTTTTGATTTTTTTGTTGTCTCCAAAGCGCCTGTTTGCCAGATTTTCACCAAGGTAACTTTTATATTTTTTGATTTTTTTGTATTATTTCAAGATCATAAACAATATGTACACTTGACCTTGGGATATCAGTTATAGAACCTTTTTAAGTGCGTTGATATAACCAGAGAGCTGATCTTCTTCCTAAGTAGCCAGTTGATATGCCTCATCATCACATGATTTGATAACAACATACAATCATAGACATTTATTTTCAAACTTGCCTAGTTTAAATCTTTCTGCTTGATTCTTTTGATTATGCATAAGGATGAGATCTCCTACCTCAAATGTGTGTGGCCTGACTCTCTTGTGATAATTTCTTCTAAGGCGATTATGATAACCTTGTAAGTGATTCATTGCACTCTGGTGTTTCTCATCTAGCAAATTTAGTTCACTTAGTCTAGCAACTTTGTAGTCTTCATGTGATATGAATTTCTTCAATGATATTCTAAGGGATGGGAGTTCAACTTTGAGGGGTAGAACCGCATCTGATCCATATATCAGGGAAAATGGAGTTTCTCTTATAGGTATTCTTATACTTGTTCTATATACCCATAATGCAGGATTGAGTTGTAAATGCCAGTCTTGACCAGATTCATTGACAACTTTCTTCAAGATTTTTAGGATTATTTTGTTGGTTGCCTTAGCTTGGTCATTTCCTTGAGGGTTGTAAAATGAAGAGAAATTTTGTTTGATTTGAAACTTTTCAGAGAGGTCCTCAACATCTTTGTTTTGAAAAGGTGAACTATGATCAGTAAGTATAGTTTGAGGGATCCCATACTGGCAGATGATGCAATTTAAGATGAACATGGAGATCTATTTACTAGTAATATATGTCAGAGGGATAGCTTCCACACATTTGGTAAAGTAATATGTTGTTGCAATTATTTATGACCTTTATAGGAAATGGGTGTAATTTTACCCACTAGGTATAATCCCCACCTTGAAAAAGGCTATGGTGAAGTAATGGCTTGAAGCTCTTGATATGGTGCATGAATAAGGTCTTCGTATATCTGATATTTTTGGAATCTTTGTACATAATTATGAGCATCTGATTCTAGTGTCGGCCAATAGTATCTTATCCTTAAGATTTTCTTTGCTAAACTATTACCACTTGAATGGGCCCTGCAAATTCCTTCATGAATCTCATACAAGGCTCTCTCAAATTCTGTGGAACTAGTACATCTTAAAAGGGTTCCATCTAGAATTTTTCTATACAAAGTATTAACGAGAAGGGTGTACCTAGAGGCTTGTCGAATAAGAGACTTCTTTTGGTTTCTGGACAAGTTAGGTGGGAGGGTATTTTCTTGAAGGTAAGTATACACATCCTTGTACCAAGGAGACTCACGACCAACAGGGATACTTCCTGATTATGTTATTGGAGCCTCATACGCTGGAACCATCAATTATTATATGAGAAATTGGAATCTAGTTTCATTTCCTGGCATGTCAATCAGAGATGCTATAGTAGCCATTACATATGTGGCTTTTTTTGAACCCTTGGAACTTGTTCAAATACAATGTAGTAAAAACAAGCGCGCAGTTTATCCATCAATTATCTGTATGAGACAAGTTTTTCATCTTTGGTCATATAATCATTGTTGATCTGACTAATAACCAAATAGCAATCATCATAAACTCTCAGGTTCTTATCCTCCATTATATAGCCATTTTTAATACGATGATTAGAGCTTCGTACTCAGCTATATTATTGGTACATGAAAAATTGAGTCAGAAGGACTTAGGAATTGCATCCCCTTGTGGAGTGATGAGTACTATTATTTATCTTGCACCATGGTTTGTTTGTATATGATCCATCAAAGAATAACTGTTAAAATTCTATTGTTGATGCTTCCATGGTAAAAACTGCTTCATCGGGGAATTTTGAGACCATAGGTTGATGATCTAGGATGAGTTCTTGTGCTAGTTGGTCAACAATGAATTGTCCTTTTAGAGCCTTCTAATCCACATACTTGATATCAAACTCGCTTAAAATCATCACCCATTTGGTGAGTTTTCCTGTTAGAACTGCTTTACTTAATAGATGCTTGAGTGGGTCTATGTGTGCTATGAGCTTAGTTTGGTGAATGAGAATATAGTGTCTCAACTTTTGAGAGGTGAAGACAATTACAAGGCATGATTTCTCAATTGAAGAATAGTTTATTTCATACCAGACCAAAGGTCGACTGATGTAGTAAATTGCTCTCTCTTTTCCTTTGTCATCATGTTGTGCTTGGAGAGCACCTAGTGTTGAATATGTTGCTGAAATATATAGAAAAAGTGGTTTACCAAGAGTTGGTGGAAATAACATTGGAGAACTTAATAAATAGTTCTTTAAATTTTTCAAAGCTTGTTCACATTGTTCTGTCCATACAAAAGTCACTCCTTTATGCAACAACTATTGAAATGGATGGCACTTATCTGCCAACTGTGCTATAAATCTTATAATGGATTGCAACCTTCCTTGAAGTGCTGTAAGTTGCTTCATATTCTTGGGAGGAGGCATGTCTAATATTTCTTTTACTTTCGTAGGATCCACTTCAATGCCTTTGTATAAACTGTAAATCCAAGGAGTTTTCCAAATGTGACCCCAAAAGCACACTTTTTGGGGTTCAACCAAACCTTGTATTCTTCCAGCCTATCAAAAATTGGTCCCAATACTTTCATATGTGTTTATATGAATTTTTATTTTTCCAATATGTCATCCACATAATCTTCCAGGGTCTTATGGATCATGTCATGAAATATTGTTTTCATTTCTCTTTGGTAGGTAGCGCCTGCATTCTTGAGACCAAATGACGTCACGTTCCAACAATATGTTCCCCAAGAGAAAGTGAATGTTGTTTTATGTTGACCTTAAAGAGCTATTTTAATTTGATTATATCCTGGGAAGCCTTATATTATAGATAAAATTTCATGTCATGTTGTCAAATTAATTATTATATCAATATTTGGTAAAGGAAAATCATCTTTGGGACAAGCCTTGTTCAAGTCCCTGAAATATATGCATATACAGATCTGACCATAATGTTTTGTAACTAGCACAAGATTTAATATCAAGTCTGCATACAGAATGGGTCTTGTGAAACCAACATCTGGAAGTTTCTCCAGCCCAGTCTTCACCAACAAGGAAATATATGGATGCATCTTTCGCAACTTTTGTTTGACCAGTTTTGCACTTGGTAGCAGTGGTAAGTGATGTAGTACTAACTCCGGATCAAGACCTGACATGTCAATATATGACCAGGAAAAATTCACTCGCATTTCCTTAAAGAAATCAGTAAATTTCTCTCTTTCCTCAGGTGAGAGATATTTTGAGAGATAGATTTTCTTAGGGTGGAGTTCACCCCCTAAGTTAACTTCAATAATTTCTTCTACTAACAATCTTGATTTCTCCTCATCTAAGGGGAGGGGTTCCAACTTTCCATCTTTTGGCACCTCAGAAAGGTTTTCACCAAAAGATACATCTTTATTTTTACTTTTTTCATGGTGAAGAAGTGCCTTTCAGTTTTCACTTAATAACCTTTATTTTTATTTTTTTTTTGAATTTTTGACTAGAAAGAGGAGTCGCCTCCCAAAAGTATGTAGATCTGTCCAATCAAAATAAAACCTATACTTGTGGTCTCCTAATGGTATTCCTTCCCGAAGACCTAAAAGTTTTGCAATTTCTTCATCATTTTTAAAAATATCTATGTCTGGATGTCCTTGTTGATCCCAACCAACTAATTGGAGGTGGACTAAACAAAGGCCAATGTAGGGATATGACATAGTTTGGGAAAATAGAACTGTAGTGATAGTTATGATAAATATAGAATGGGAAGTAGATGCACCATTTAAGGAGAGGACATCAACGTGTTTATCAATACAAGGTTGGTATTCTAGGTTCATGCGATCAAATATTCCATTTAGATTCATGGCACTAGTGGATCAAGAGGAATACCCAAGGGTGTCAGAATCAAAGTTTTGAAGGGATGCACACTCATATTCATGAGAATTAGTCACACCAGAACACTCAACAAGTATCTCATTTTCCATAGAATCTGGGATTTGTTGTTTAAGGGACAATTCAGAGGTTGCGGTTTCCAATTCTTGTAGAAATGTTTGTGGAAGTATGTTACTAATCTAGGCATGCCCATGATTTTTCCCCCAATTTGGATTAATGGTCTCTTAAACACCTTGAAGGACCACCCTTATTTTAGATTGGCCATAACCAAGTCCTCTTTTCTTCCTTTGAGTAGGCAACAATGATAGCTCTATTATTCCTTGTTGTGTTGCCCTTAATCCTGTGGTTCTATTATGTCCAAACTATTCTAACATGGTGTATCCTGATCCATATCGATATGATGCAAGGAGGATTATCACTTAGGGCCTAAGACACTCCCAAGCACCAAACCATCTTTCTAAACACAACTCGAAAGCTTAAACACATAAAATGAGAGAGGGAATGCAAAGTCTTTTCATTAAATCATCAAACTTCATATATGTCAGGTTGTAAGTGTTAGGAATAACAGTCCACCAACACAACTGAGAGGGGGAGTGAATTAGTTGTGAGACATATTATTAAACATTATAAACAAAAACTTTAATCCAAATGATAACACACTAACTTCCAACACAATAACATAATCCTTTGTTGTTGAGGAAACTCTATTAAAGGTAAAACCCCGATGGGAATTAGCACCCACAAATGATATACTGAGAGTATAGTATCCCTGTTAAAAGATTTAGCTCTGTTAGGAGCTTATTGATGCATTACAATACACAATCTCTGTTAAAGGACAAAACCTGTTAGGAGTCAAGAGTAAGAGTGGGCTCACTTCCTAGGAAAATTTCCTAAAGAAGGTTAAATCCACCCTCAAGACTTACAGTCTGAAATACAAGTGTATATAGGAAATATACAATCCAGTGAACTGTCTAATAGAAATTGTATTTGCTTGGTCAGTTCCAATGAAGTAACATAATCAAAACCTATGATCTACATCTAACAGAATTCACACAAACAAGCGCACAGCTTCTACACTTCGTTGTCTCTTCCACAATCATATACACACTCTTTTCAAACAAGAAAAGATCTCTCATATATACCCTATTACAATAATTAATTAGGTCATCCAATTAGGCTTTCCCAATATAAAAATAATTATTTAACTCCTTGATAAGATACACATGGTACCTATAACAAGTAAACATCAATTACAATTCATCAAATATAATCCAAGATCTGTAATCCACACTCGTAATCCATAATACATGCTACATCTTTGAAGTCAACCCCAAATAGGTCTCCTCCAGAACACATGCCACAACTAACATCACCAAGAGTCCTGAAACCCAAGAATCATAAAAAAACATTCCTCAACATGTCTTCTACCATCCCTTAAGCTCGCATAACTTGAATCCACATCTCTCGTAAGTTATACTCAAAACACAAAGACTAACTTTGTTAAAGATCACTGTCACCGTCCAGTACCCACTCTTCACTAAAACATTTGTAACTTGTCTAGTAGACAATATTAATCCGTGCAACCTTAGGAATAAGATCATAACATATCCCTGTACACATCACCATCTTCAGTTGTTCTGAATCAATCGTACAATACTCGTACACTTCTGCCAATCATCAAGCAACAGTAATAACTAGTTTGTTCTGCCTCCATAGAAACATATGTTGACATTAGTGACAAAACATGAATGCCAACAACATCATCAACAACCAATTCCAATAGCCAGTCCTTCCCAATTATGACCAAATACATTGAAATCTATTATAGAACAATCCTCAGACATGCGAGGTCACAAACCCTCAATCCAAAACTACCATCTAACTGCCCCCCTCCTGATCTAAGAACATAACACTAATTTATAAAAGAGGAAACCGAAAAGGTTGGCCTCGAAATATCCTAAAGATGCACATAGGAGACAACAATGACCTAGATTTAGGTCCACATGTTCCCCAATGGAAGATCCCAACATTAACTATGCTACAAAAATTAAATGCAAACATCCGCCAAAAGATCCAACCAACACAACCTAATTGGAGAGACTACCACCGAGAAGACAGGAACAAGCACCGAGACCAATCGGAGAAACAAAGCCAAAATCAATAACTGATTCAGTCGGTAAAACAAAATCTTCAACCAAGAACTCTAGACTAGTTACCAAGTAGTCTACCGAAATTCTCCAACAAGCTACCGAGCTCACAAGCAATCATATTTTTGGTTGATACAAGATTTCCAAGAACCCAAGATGCTCATGCATAGTCACCTAAGGTTAAAAGAAATGATTCTCTAAATAATGAGTTAAGTGTAACCTGAGATGAATCTAACTCAAATTGAGAAATCCATGTAGAGTCTTCAATCCATCGGTTCTTTCGCTTCACCAAATATTCCATGTACTCCTTTCCTCTTGTTCTTTTACCAATTCTTTGTTCCAAAATATATTTAACTTATTCTATCTTTTTCTTAGGATAATCACTCGGTTTAGTCACTTCTTCATCAGGTTCATGATACTCGTACAAATATGAAATATTGAATATAGGTGATATCCAATATGTCATCAGGTAACTCCACTTCATAAGCATTTCCACTATCAAACTTCCTTAAGATTTTTCAAGGACCAAATTTCTTCATCTTCAATTTACCATATGTACAAACAAGAAATCCACCTTTCTTCAAATGAACCATTACTTCATTACCAACCTTAAAAACCCTATGTCTTCTTGATCTATCTGCACTATCCTTGTATTTCTGATTACTTTTTTCCAACTTATGTTTCACTTCCTCATGCAATGAATTCATAAACTCAGCAAAGTCTTCTCCTTTGACACTTCTCTTCTCTTTTCCAGCAATATATTTCAAGTCTGATATACCTCTTGGTTGTGTACCAGTAACAATTTGAAAGAGTGTCTTGCCAGTACTCCTATTCATTAAATTATTGTATGCAAAATCTGCTTGTGCTAACATCGCATCCCAATTACTTGGTTTATCTCCAACTAAGAATCTCAACAAGTTACCCAAACTTCAGTTTACAAACTTTGTTTGTCCATAAGTCTGTGGATGAAATATAGAACTTTACTTCAACTCAGTGTCTAGCTTTTTTCAAAGTGTTTTCCAAAAATAGCCAACAAACTTATTGTCTCGGTCAGAGATGATACTCCTCGATAATCCATGCAATATGAAAATCTCTTTGAAGAAAAGATCTTCTATATGCACTGCATTTGATGTTTTCCTACATGGTATGAAATGTGTCATCTTGGAATATCTATCCACAACAACAAATATGAATCATTACCTATTGTTGTCCTCGGTAAGCCAAGAACAAAATCCATGCTGATATCCCTCCAAGGTTTCTCAGGAATAGAAATCAGTGTATACAATCTAGTATTTTGACTTACTCCTTTTGCAACTTGACAAACTCCATGACTCTTCACAAATTTAAGAGCATCCTTATACAACTAAGGCCAAAAATACCCTTCCTTTAGTAAACTCAATGCTTTATCAATGCCAAAATGTCCTGCCAAACCACTACTATTTTTATCCTTTATCAAATTGTTTCTCATTGATCCTCTCAATATACATAACTAAACTCCTTTGAAAAACATATCTTCCTAAATGAAATAGTCTTCAAACCTACTAGATTGATCTGGAATAGGTTCTCTATGCATTCTTCATGGCTCATAAAAATCAAGGTCAGTTTCATATAAATTCCTCATGTCATCAAAACCAAGAACTTCAATTCTCATTTGAGTCATCAAAGATCTTCTTCTATTCAATGCATCAACCACTCGGTTGGATACTCCACTCTTATGCTTTATCACAAATGTGAAACTCTACAAATACTCTATCCACTTCATATGTCTCTGATTCAACTTATTCTAACTACTCAAATATTGTAAAGCCTTATGATCAATATACAATACAAATTCACTTAGCATCAAATAATGTCTCCACTTCTTTAGGGATTGAACAATAGCATTGAATTCTTGATCATATACAAAATATTTCCTTTTTGCATCATTCAACTTCTCACTAAAGAAAGCAACATGTTTACTTTCTTGAGTCAACACAACTTCTATTGCACTGCCACTTGCATCACACTCAACTTGGAATACCTTATTGAAATTAGGTAAGGCTAACATAGGTAATTCAAAAACCTTTTGCTTCAAAGTCTCAAAAATCTTATCAGCTCCATGAGTCCACTTGAACTCTCTCTTGTCTCCTCTCATTGTATCAGTCATAGCATTACAAATTGAACTAAAATTTATGATGAACGTTCGGTAAAAATTGCTAATCTATGAAATGATCTTACCTTAGTGACATTCTCAGGTGTAGTCCAATCAAGTATAACTTCAACCTTCTCAGGATCCATCTTCAAACCATCAACTAAAATAAAAAATCCCAAATACACAAGTTCTTCTTTCATGAAGGAACACTTTTTTCAAATTAATCAACAACTTTTCCTCTTTCAATCTCTGCAATACTTGTCTAATGTGCAACAAATGTTCTTCTCTAGTCTGATTGAATATCAGAATGTCATCCAAATATATAATCATAATCTTACCCAATAATTTCTTCAAAACTCCATTCACTAACCTCATAAAAGTACTCGGTGCATTACTTAAACCAAAAGGCATAACAGACCACTCATACAAACCTTCTTTCATCTTGAAAGCACTCTTCCATTCATCACCTTCTCTGATTATGACTTGATGATATCCACTCTTCAAATCAATCTTTGTAAAATATCTTTCTCCACTCAAACAATCTATTATATCATCCATCCTTGGTATAGGAAACTGATAGTTCACTATGATTTTGTTAATAGCTCTTGAATCGGTACACATTCACCACTCTCCATTCTTCTTAGGTGCTAACACCGTTGGTACTACACATAGAATCAAATAGTATTTGATCAAACCTTTCTGTAACAACTCATGAACTTGTCGGTTGAGTTTCTCATTCTAAGTCGGTGTCAACCGATGTGGTGCCTTATTTTGAAAACTAGCTCCAGGAATCAGATCCATACAATGACTAATATCTCCCATCAGTGGCAAACCATATGGTACATTATCTGAAATTATTTCTTTGTACTCGGAGAGAAACTTCTCAACTTATACAAGAACTTTATCTTATGTTTTCTCACTTGGTTTGTTAGGAATCAAAGCATAGCAGATATCATTCCTCTTTATATCCTTAACAAATTGTCTACCTTCCATCAAACAAAATTTCACAGATGTACATATCTCATCAACAAATTCTTCAACCAAAGGTAAGAAGATTTGTCTCTTTCAATTATCACAAATAGTGTATTTATTCAATCTCCCATAAAGTATAGCATGTCTATCGTATTGCCAAGGTCTACCCAACAAAGTATGAAAACAATCCATATGCATGATATCACACAACACCTTATCATAATAATTTCCAATTTTCAGATTCACAAAACATTATCTTTTATCATCTTGTCTTTTCAACTTATCTTTTATCATATTCTTCTATTTTCTTTTCATCTTCAACAATCCTTTTTCCTTCAATCAATGTCGTCATTATTATCATGTTGGTTTCAAGATCTATCTTAATTAGGTCCAACTGCTCAGAAAGTGAATCATTCTTTTCCAATAGTTATCTTATAGCTGATTCTGACTCATCAGTAACACTTCCTTCAGATGGTGTCTCAAGTGCATCAAGTTGTTCTTGTGTAACCTTCACTTCATCATATATTTTCCTTCTAATCCTTAGAGATTTCTCAATTTCTTTTTCAAATCAATGATTAAATCTCTTTCACTCTCCAACTCAAATTGAAGACCATCAATTCTTTTAAATTTCCTAAAACTTTCCATGACTAAGATCCTTAACTCTTAGGTGGCCAAAACTTTTAACTCAAGAGTAGTAGTTCTGATACCAATTGTTGGAATGACTATGGAAAGTTGGGATTGAGAGGGGAGGGGTGAATCAGTACCACAATTTTTTTTAATAATTGAAACTGTGTATAAACCATATACTGATGCTTGTTGTTTTTCGAGTTCAAAACTTTGAAATGTAAGTAATATAAAGCTTATAAAACATCACATCAAAACAATAAACAATAGAACTAACTCCATGATTTGGTAACACAAAAATCCATGGTTAGAGGAAAAAACTGTGGTGGGGATGACACCCACAACCTTCACTAACTACAGTATAAAGGGTGCCCAATTAGAGGTTACAATGTTTAGCCATTTTGATAGCTTACCCGGTTAAGAGTATACAAACACTTGTTAGGTCTACCTGGTTAAATGATTTTACAATCTCTACACTTAGAGATGTACCCTGTTAAAATATTTACAAATATAAGATCGGTTAAGATCTACCTAGTATTGGGATTTACAACTCTCAATACAATAGTATCAACAACTCAACAATGTCTACTATATTGCATCAAAAAAAATGTTGATCAGACTCTGTGTGCTCTAAAATGTGTTACCTCAATATCAATCTGTAACACTACTCAAATCTGATCTATTGAAGCTGAATTTCTACTCGGTGCTCTTTGCTCTGCTTTCTGTTCTTCAAAAACTCCTTTAAATTTCACTAGCAATATCGGCCTCCTCTCTATATCATCATCATTATTCTCTGTAAATCATCCATTATATATAAGAGTTTATGCCTCTTAATCTTATGCGTTAGGTTGCTATAAATCATTTTAAACCGTTAGATCTTCTTTTTCGCTCAGTGAGTGTGTCACTTTTACCTCAGTACTTTGGTGTTTTTCTTGGAAATAAAAAAATTTCATTGACCGCTTAATCTACTCCTTAGATCTTCTCTTTGAATTATCTCGATCGTTGATCTTGTAACAAATTTCTCTTTGTGCATTATAGAATCACAATTAATGCTCTGACAATTCATTAAATGTGTCCTTATCATGTTTAGGATCAATTAAGTAACTCGGTAGAGTAACTTCTCTTTTCTTGGTTAAATGATCTTGAGTACTCAGTAGCTTTCAACTCGATGTACTTCATATGCACTCGGTGTAGTGTAACGTTCGGTAACTGTAGACTCTTGGTGTAGTGTCTTTAGCTCTTTTACGTGCTTTACCAACTTCACTAACTTACTCGGTGTGCATTACCGACTAGTTAAATATTTGGCTTTCTCCCTTTTACTGATTGATTCTTCTGACTCATATGAATTTGACTTAACTAATGACAACATAATATCTTATAGAGATACCAATCAATTGAAAAAATAACATTATCCATTGAAGTTATTAACATTTCTATTCACATTCACTCTATCGAAGTTCATAAAATTCACTTTATTTTTGCACTGAACTGCCTTATGCCCTAACTTATTACAATGATAGCATCTTCCATTAAAAACATAACTCTTTTCTAGACTTCTACATCTATTTACTCCGTGTCATTGCGAGGAAAACTAGACTCTATCAAGAGATGCATACCTAGAATGAATATGAGAAGGTCTTCGATTCATCAACCCCTTTCTTCCCTTTGCCTGCATCTGATCGACCAAATTCTATTTATTTTTCTCTCGCTATAGGTTTGCTAGATCCTCTTTATATTCCACCTACTTCAATTATACCAAACCATTTTTATTATCTATTTGCTTCCAGTCTACCATATCCTTTTTGTCTTATTCCTACTTCTGGTCTACCAAAAGCCATTCAACTTCCACTAGATTTTCACATTCATTCTTTATCTCTTCATTGTTCTTTAGAAATGTAGAATATATTATTTCTTGATTGAGTTCCATCTCATCTTCATCTCCCCATCTTCCATTGCATTTAGTTACAAATATAGATTCTCACATCTGTCTTCAATATAATAGATATTCCACGCTATCCTAAAACCTTCGACAATCCTTTTACCAATATGTTTCTTTTTTTATAACACATCCATCACTTTTGAACATAACTTCATAACCTTCCTTACACATCTGACTAACACATAAAAAATTATGTTCAAAACCTTCAACATAATAAATATCATCGGTTCTATGTTTACCATCAATTGAAATGATTCCAATGCCTTCAAATTTGTGCATTTTTTGCTCTTGCGAATCTCATTGCTCCATCATCATATTCTTCAAACTTGACAAATATTCTCTTCTCTCATGTCATATGATTTGAACATTTGGAATCTATAATCCATGCACCTGCAATAACTTTAGCATGTAATGCAATCTCCTCCTTCTTCTGTGAAATAGTTGGAAATAAAGATTCCTCAATTTTTTTATTAGTATCATTTTCTTTAGATAAGTATTCCTCTATGGTGTTGGAATTGGTTTTTGATGTTGTTGTTGGAATTCATGTTTTGTCACTAATGTCAACATATGTGTCTATGGAGGTAGAACAAATTGGTTATTATTGTTGCTTAGATGAGTGATAGTTATTATTGTTGCTTAGATGAGTGATAGAAGTGTATGGGTACTATACAATTGATTCAGAATGAGAAAAGATGGTGATGTATACAAGGATGTGTTGTGATCTTAAGTCTAAGGTCGCATGGCTTAATTTCAAATTGAGTGAGTTACAGATGTTTTAGTGAAGATTGGGTACTGGACTGTGACAATGATCTTTGACAGAGTTAGTCTCTAGGTTTTGAGGATAACTTGCGTGTGATATGGATTCATGTTATGCGATCTTAGGGAATGGAAAAAGACATGTCAAGGAATGTTTTTTTATTATTCTTGGGTTGCAGGACACTTGATGATGTTAGTTGTGGCGTGTGTTATGGAGGAGACCTATTTGGGGCCAACTTCAGAGATGAAGCGTGTATTATGGAATGCAAGCGTGGATTACGAAACTTGGATTATATTTGATGAATTGTAATTGATATTTACTTGTTATGGGTACCGTGTGTATCTTAGCAAGGGGTTAAGTAATTATTTGTGCATTGGGGAAGTCTTAATTGGCCGACCTAATTTCTTATTGTAAATCTGTATAAAAGAAAGTTGTTTTCTTTTATGAAAGTATGGTAACAGTGAAGTATGGAAGCTACGAGCTTGTTTGTGAGAATTATACTGGATGTAGAGAAGATGATGTGATTAAGAGACTTCATTGGAACTAATCAAGAAAATATAATTGCTATCAGACAATTCATTGGATTGTATAATTCATATACACTTGTATTTCAGACAGTAAGTCTTGAAGGTGGATTTTGTGCATGTGAATTGTGGTCAAGTACCTACAACTTGAAAACACACACTTTAATGAATCATTATATGGTTAGTCAATCAACACATGAAAATCAATATACAAAATCAACTAGGCTAACTGAAACTAACTCATTTTCTTCTAGTAGGTAGGAGTATGAGTTTTCTCTCAGGTCATCGCAAAACTCAGTGACTACACCTATTCTAAATGAAGGATTTAAATAGATATGTGATTTATCTAAATGATATGCAAGTTGTTGTAAATCTAATGCTAATTACTTTGATTTTAAGCACCAAATAAAGTGTGATTGTTTATTTTAAAGCCCAAAATCCAAATGTGCTCTAAATTATGAAGTTTGCATGCTTTGAAACAAACCAAAAAAATTTAACAAAACTAAGAAATTAAAAACTAAGAATACAAGAATGCTTGAATGCAAAAAACTGTATAATAAGGATAATACAAATTCTAAGTCCTTTGTGAAGGAAAATATGTTCTCTTTTATAGAAATCTCTCTTGAATCGACGGTCGAGATTGAAAGCCAAAGAGTGGAGAGGATTTGATTTGAAGAAGCACAATCCACGTTCAAATAAGTTGGTTGGTCAAGAGAGTCAGTTGACTAAACTGACTGATCAATTATTTTAGAAACTTCCAAAATCAGTTCTCGGTTAACTAAACTGTTTCCAAAATGAGAAATAGATAAGAATGAGTTAATTGAATAAAATATATTTGTTTCTAATTCGAGATTCAGTTAAATGAAATTGATGACATAATATGCATTTTTAATAATTTAAAAGATTATAAATGCACATTTTGATTTCATTTAACTAATTTAATTCCTTTTTGGATTTTATTGATAATTTAGCAATTTATTTAATCAACATATTAGAAATATCAATTAAATAATTAACTTAAGGTTTATTTGCCAATGTAATGTATTTTTAGGAATTAATTAATTAATCAAGTACAATGATTAATTACGACTTAGGGTTCAGGTCAAATTAGCTTGAAATTGTTGAATTGCCTACTTGGTTTAGGACTTAGAATAATCAAGATTAGGGTTTCTTGATAAGAAATTGAGATTAGGGGTCTAGGGTTTTGATGACCATTTTTAGGTCATTACATTTTCCCTTCTTTGAATTGATGTGTGACCAGCGCATTGATTCGAAGACCTGTTAGCAATAAGACCCAGAATAGTTTGATTTGAAGCGATGAAACCCTTCTTGTTGAAGAAGACCGACTTTGAGCTTAATTGGACGAAGATCGATCAAAAGATATAAAAAAAATACTCCATTTGATTTGAAGCAATGAAACTGGGCATCTGTCAAGAACTCTTAAACATTTTGATTGGTTTGAACGAATAACTAGTTTTATTTGAAGCGATGAAACTAATTACCATTAAGAGATTTGATTACCAAGCAAATTAACTTGATTTTAAGCGATGAAGCATATTTGATCAATGTATCTCGTTTCAATAATGAACAACTTGTATAAGACTGATCTTATCTGGTTTAGAGTTTATTCACCACTTATAAGACCATTGATTAGGTTGCTTTTGATTTAAGATGATCTCAACTTGATTTGATGCGATGAAGCTGAGATGCCCCAAGCGATAGGGTCTTGATTGAGGATGTGATCACTGGAATGTTGATGTCCCAATCTTGCCCCCTCAGGAGTGAAATTGAAATATGTCTAGGTACCCCAGTGATCAGAAGTAATTTGATTGATAACCTGATGCAAGAAGAAGTTGATCTGATTAGAAAGAGGTCACAAGTGGTTAGGAAAATATCAACACTTGATGGAAGTTCTGTTGACCAAGGCTGACCAAAAGTATGATACATGGATTTATTAGAAGAAAATAATGAGATATTTCCAATGGTCAGAGTCCAAAAAGACTGATTACGCAAGCGGTCAGCTACAGTTGACTAAAAAAGTCAAACATAAAAAATGACAAGTAAAACAATATTAGATTTTGATTTTGATCATGAAAATGGAATCAAGATGGTTGAATTAGCCAGGGGTGCAATTTTCATGTCAATTGGAGCAAGTTGAAAATTAGGTCAAAAACCTATATAAGAGCCAAAAAAGGTCATTTTCAAATCATTTGAAAACTTTGAGACATCTATCCTTCAAGATCAAAAATGGTGGTCCCTGTGCATACTCATCATTTTGACACCAAAGACTGTATAACCGACCCATAGACTACCTCCCACCAATGAGTAACTGAAAACTACACCCTGTATTTCAAATTTCATACATTTTGATAGATTTTTAGTCATTTTTCGCACATTTTTGAAGTTTTATTCTGGAAACTCGTATGAGAGCCTATGGAGGCTTGTACGAGTTTCTACCTCCCAATGATTTCTCGTATGGGGACATTACATTTTTTGTATGCCCCTTGCTTGGTGCTCGTACAAGCACCTTCAAAGTTGACCACTTGCTCGTATGGGGAGTCATACATACTCGTACTACAACCTTTACTCGTATTGGATGCCCTAATACTTGTACAATTTTTGACACCAGTGGAAAAACTTGTATGAAAATAGTTAGACTTTTTGAGTGCCAAAATAGGAAATTTTGTGCTTTGTTGGCCTTTTGTTGCTTGTAGGTTCCTATTTAAAACCTTTGCGTTAGTGTTCTGAGTCGGTCCAAACTATATATTGATGTGCCTGTC
Source organism: Thuja plicata (assembly GCA_018584345.1). Lineage (NCBI taxonomy): Eukaryota > Viridiplantae > Streptophyta > Pinopsida > Cupressales > Cupressaceae > Thuja > Thuja plicata. The sequence goes on from MU223225.1 coordinate 10,047,215, forward strand.
ATTTTGTTTGTCGCAGGAGCATTTCCCTGATGTTCATCTTAGGATTACCTTCCCTCTGACCATGCATCTAGTTGGTCATTTAGATGATGAGGAGAGAGCTTCAGTGTTTTCTTGTGGTTTTGGTTGGTTACTAGGGATCCCGGATATTCGGGTGAACCATGGACTTCTTACCGCTTTGGTCGAGTGGTTTCATAGTGAGCATAATACCTTTCATATGCCCAAGGGTGAGATCATGGTGACTTTGGAGGATGTATATAGGATTCTCCAGGTTCCAATCAGAGAAGAGTTGGTTAGATATGAGGCGGCCTATCATCCAGGGCGGTTAGCCTTACAGAGAGTCTTCTAGGATGATACTATCTTGGATCGGTGGATTACTTGGGATGGCATGATGATTTAGTATTTGACACAGTATCCCTTAGCATGCTTCTTAGCAGGGATCATAGGATGCATCGTTATGCTTGATAGAGGGCAACATGGGTTTCAGACTGGGTGTCGATTAGTTATGGAGGAGCTGGTGGAGAGGCCAGCAAAGTTTGGATGGGGAGCTTTCCTGTTAGATCATATGTACCATGAGCTTCATGAGATCATGTACCATGAGGCCAATAGCCTCACAATAGGAGTATTGGTACTGTAGATTTGGGCATGGGAGAACCTTCCCGTATGTTTACCAGTGGTAGATGATGCCTGACAGGATGGGTAGCTATTCATTTTTAGATACGAAGGGTATGTCATGCAACCCCATTTAGGCCAGATAGGATAATGGTGCCTACAACTAGATGACATGATAGTTATGAACTAGCAACCATATAGGGGTACAAAGGCATGGGGTGATTGGGCTCGATAGAGCAGCGAGATGTTCATTAAATGCCCACTGATTAGGTAGAATCCTAGTGTGGTGGATAGATTTATAGTCACTCAAGTTCAGAGATAGTTTGGTCACCCCTAGGCCGTCTTAGCAGAGTTTATACCATATGAATGATTTACCAATGAGGTTAAATTGGGATGGAGCCCGCAACTTGTATATGCCATAGTGGTGCATGATATGACCAGGATAGTCCAAGCTACCCGGGCTTACAAGTATGATATAGCTGATGCAGGTATGACATAGGAGTATTAGGACTATTTTGGTATGCATCATTTCCCACTATTTACAAATCCAACAATGAGAGTGTCGAGGATAGAGGAGGTAGACCCAATCCCCATTTTCATTCTAGTGATAGTGTCGAGGCGGATAGGTGTAGACCCAGGGCCTAGTGCAAGAAGAGAAGTACCTATAGCTAAGTAGAGGTAGAGGAGAGAGGGTCATGGGTCAGGTTCAGTTAGTATTGATGTACCCTCGGGATCACTAGCCGCCCCAGTGGCAGGACATGATACAATGATGTTTGAGGATGTAGCCTTACATGTGAGACAACACTGGGATGGTCAGGAAGATCAAAACTAGGATGAGCCAGGTGATCAAGATGAGAAGGGATAGGGAAAGACACAAGCACATGAACATGCACAGGGACTGAGGACCCCACAATATATCATTCTTTTACTGAGAGAGAGAGTACACACTCTCCAGAAAGAGGGGGTTGTAGCATAGACGAGGGTCACAAAGCATGATCATCACATATTAGATTTGATAGTAGAGAGAGATCAGTGGATTTCTACAGTGCAAGCCAAGAGGAATCAATGAGTAGCCTCTATGTAGGCTAAGCATGATCATTATCAACGCGTAGCCACCCTACAGACTAGCAGGGCATCATACTATGTGGCCGCATACAGTGTAGCGGTGCGAGTGGCACAACAAGTTGTTCCATATTTACAGTTCATGGCTAGATCAGAGGGTGCTCGTACGCCACCAATAGATGATGCTCCTTAGCCACCACAGCCTCCCCCACATGTTCCTAATGCTAAGGACATGTCCAATAGTTATCCATAGTTTATTGATATACATTATGATGTTGTACCCATTTTTGGTCTTATCTATGATGACATAGCTCCGATGACTTGTATATTTTGAGATGTACCTTGACACATTTGATGATATATATAGACATATGATTCAATTTCCTCATACCTATGTTGATGTGATATGCTTCATGAGATTTTATATGTATGGATGCATTTCCTTTATGCTTTATGTAGATGAATATGTATGTTTATGCAAATGTTGATGCACTGGTTGATGTGATTATGATATAATATCTAGATGTATGGATAGTACTTGCAATGATGCAATGTTTTTAATTTATTTTCTAATGCATATACATGTATGAATGAATTTTTAATAATGTTTATGGATATGTAATGATGCAATGATTTATAATGCAACAAATGATATGGATGCAATGTTTATGCAATGCAATGGGTATGCTTATGCAATGTGAATGCAATGTTTCTAACATCTCATGTATTGAAAAGATGAATTGTAAACATAGTTACTCAATCATGCCTCTATCAACACACAACTTGATCACTTGATAACAAGAAGATCAACGAATGAGAACCTCAGATCCTTCACATTGGAGAGAGATATCGATATTATGCAGATTTCAACACCATGCAGATGCAAGACTAACATGAATACAACCTATGGTGTAGTCATTGAACATTTAGCTTTGAAATTTTTAATCATCGAGAACTTTTGGACATCAGAGTCACTACAATCCTTACTGGTGCCACTGTGACAATAAGGATATGAATATGAATTTCATCGAATAAGATATGGGAAACTAACGTAAGCATTAGGGCACAAAAGCCGAGATGACCCAGATGTTGTTTCTAGTTGATGTTGCAAGGGTACATCAGTATCGAGGCATTCAAATATAAGATAACCATGAGTGCAATCTTGTATAAACAAGCAGATAAATAATAGTCAAGGAGATAGTTCTGACCTCACCTTGGCATGCAAATAAACAAGATCGAGGGATGTGAGTCTTTTCTTCCTTAATGTAGGATCTCTTATCACATAGACCCAATTTGTTTGATGTTTCTGGATCATAAATACCATACCAACAAGTAGTAGACAAAGAAAAAATTAACAAAAATCAATGAGAACAAACAAAATACAAAGAGAATTTCATCATACTTTAGCCAGTTTCAAAGTTTTCGGATGTGTACATGTATGAGGTGTTGAGAAACACCGTTGTGCTTGTGAGTGTATTGTGTGTGATTGCTAGCAATCTATTTTTTACATTTGCATTATCCAATGTGTGTTAAGAAACATAGATGCATCCAAAGATAGTGTTAAGAAACACTTTTGGATTGGGGTGTTGAGAAACACCTGTTGCGTCAATAACAAGATGTTCTTCAAAAATGTCAAGATTATTGAATCTGGTGTAAGCTAAAGATGCAATCAAGTTGGGGACCTATGCCCCTAGTAATAAACTCAAATTGTGATGAATGAATTGACTCACACTGTGAGGCAAAGCCGATTTGATTGTCCCCATACTATGACTCTGGATCGGTTTCAAGCCAGGAGGGTTCTCATAAGAACCAAAGTGTCACAAAAGTGAATGAAAGCTTATGTACAAACCAAAGCAAAGGATTGCCAAGACTGAGCATTGATAGATGGAGAACTAAGTACAAGAGGTGCTTGTTTACCAGGTTTTCACCTACTTGGCAGAGATTCTATTTTTGCTACCAAGGTGCCTATTTACCAGATTTTCACCGAGGCACTTTTTCTTCCTTTTCAATTTTTGTATTTTTTTTCATTTTTTCATTTTTTCTCTTTTTGATTTTTTTTTTGGTTGATGCATCAAGGCACCTATTTACCAGGTTTTCACCAAGATGATCATTTTTTCAGGAATTTTTCCAATTTTTAGTCTTTTTCTAGGATCATAAATATGTACATGGTGCTGGTCACCGAGAATACCTTAGGTGTGGAATTTGTTCAGATAGAGAGTGTTGATGGGATCTTGGAGGTGTTCTCCTTCAGGTGTGGAGATTCAATAGGCTCCGAAACTGAATGTTGCAGTTATAATATAAGGACCCAACTAGTTGGTTTCAAATTTCCCCCTTTGTTCTCTATGTGACTGATTATGGGGTTTTTCTCTCAACACTAGGTCACCCACCTGAAACTCTCTTGGTTTTACCTTTTTGTTATATCCTCTAGAAATTATTTTATGATAATCTTAGAGGTGATCAAATGCTACTTGTCGACGCTCATCCAATAGTTATAGTTCTTAAAGCCTTGAGATCCTGTGGTCTTCATCTGTGATCACCCTTCATAGAGAAACCCTTAGAGATGAGAGTTATACTTGTATGGGTAATACTGCTTCTTCTCCATAGACAAGAGCAAAGGGGGTTTCCCCAATAGGTGTTCTGATACTTATTCTATATGCCCATAGTGCGGGTTTGATTTGCAGGTGCCAATCCCGACCAGATTTGTTCATAGTATGGTGTAAGATCTTCAACAATTTTTTATTAGAGGCCCCAGTCTGCCCATTACCTTGTGGATAGTAAATGGAAGAGAAATTTTGTTTAATCATGAAATTCTCACAAATTTTTTTGATATTGGTGTTTTTAAACTGTCCTCCATTGTCAGTTATAATGGCTAAAGGAATGTCATATCTATAGATAATGTGATTTAGAATAAATAAGGCCACCTGTTGGCCAGTAGCTTTGATTAGTGGGACCACCTCCACCCAATTTGTGAAATAATTAGTGGCAGTGATGATGAGCTTATGTCTGTTAGAAGAAGATGGGTGTATCTAACCGATGAGGTTGGATGCCCACTATTGGAAGGGCCAGTGTGTGATAAAGGGAATCATCTCCCTTGCTGGAGCATGTATAAGATTTCCATGTAGTTGAAATTTCTTACACGTCTTTTCATATCTCATTGCCTCTTTTCCATGTTTGGCCAGTAGTAATCCGCTCTCAGCAGTTTTCAGGAAAGAATTAGACCATTAGAGTGAGAACCACAAATACCATTGTGGACCTTAGCTAATGCATGTTTAGACTCCTCTTTTTCTATACACCTAAGAAATGTACTATCCAGTCCTCGTCTATAAAGATCGTCAGCTATGAGAACATACCATGAGGCATTACAAATAAGGTGTAATCGTTCATTGTGGGTAAGTGCATCAGGATGACCTAATGACGTAGGTAGGCATTGAAATGTTTGTATTAGGATGAACCCTATCCTATGATAGTGCATACCATGTTGGATTCAGGGAGTTGTAAGTAGGGAAATGAAGTTCTTCCACTAGGAACTCATAGCGCAAGTATTCCTCTTGTGGTTGTGAGGACGCTAGTGTAGCCATGACATCAGCTACTTTATTCTGTGTCCTTGGGACCTGTTGAAATGTGATGTGGGTAAAATATTTTTTGAAATCATCAACCATTATCTTATAAGGCATGATTTTATCATATTTAGTTTTGTAAACATTGTTGGTTTGGTTGACGATAAGCTGAGAGTCACCATAGATGTGTAACTCAGATATGTTCCATTCGATTGCTAGTTTGATTCCATTAATGAAGGCTTCATATTCAACAATGTTATTTGTATAAGGGAACAATAGATTTTACACCTATGGTATGGAATAGCTTTGAGGTGTGATGAAAAAGACACCTGCACCTGAATCTATTTGTGTGAAAGATCCATCAAAGAATATTTTCCATGACCTATGTGTTATGTGCAGAATAGAGCTGTATGGAAATTCAACATTGATAGGGAGATCATCCTATTATGGAGCATCAACCAGTTGATCTACAATGGCATATCCTTTGATTTCTTTGTGCTCAACATATTCAATGTAAAACTTACCATGGAGCACCACCCATTTTGCTATTCTTCCAATTAAAGAAAATTTCCTCAAAAGACATTTCAATGGATCTATCTTTGCAACCAGATTTGTAGAATGAGCTAATATGTAATGTCTCAGCTTCTGAGATGAAAATACAACTGCAAGACAAGATTTCTCTATCACTTAATAATTCATCTCATATGAGACCAAGGTTCTATAGATGTAGTAGATGCCTTATTCTTTCTTTTTTTAATCTTCATGTGCTAGAAGTGCCCCCAGTGATGTTGTTGTAGTAGAGATATACATGATCAATGGTTTTCCAGGTGTAGGAGGCATCAATACTGGCGGGTTAGCCAGGTATGATTTGATATGATCAAAGTTCTTTTACAGTCTTCATCCCATTGATATGTGACTCCCTTACACAGATTTTTTGTGAATGGTTGTCACTTGTCTGCCAATTGTGAGATAAATCTCCTGATAGACTGAATTCTCCCCTGGAGTGTCCTCATCTAAATGATGTTCTTAGGTGGTGGTATCTCTAAGATCGCTTGCACCTTTGCAGGATCTACCTCGATTCCTTTCACTGAGACAATGTATCCCAATAATTTTCCAGAGGTTACACAGAATGCACACTTCTTTAGGTTTAGTCAAATCTTGAACTGCTCCATTCTATCAAGAATTTTACCCAAGTCTTGTAAGTGCATGGATCTTTCCATGGTTTTAACAAGTGTATCATCCACATAATCCTCCATATTTTTATGCATAATGTCATAGAATATTATTGTGACAACCCGTTAATAAGTAGTACCTATGTTTTTTAGTTCGAAGGGCATAAAATTACAGCAGAAGGTTCCCCAAGCACATGTGAATGCAATCTTTTCTTGATCTTCTGAATAAATTTTAATTTGATTATATCTGGAGAAACCATCCATGAGAGAGTACATTTCATACCTAGCTATCATATCCACAATCATATCAATGTTGGGAAAAGGAAATTCATCCCTCAGACAAGCCTTGTTAAGATCCATGAAGTCAGTACAGACTCAAATAGATTTGTCTGGTTTTGATACCAGTACAATGTTAGAAATCCACTCTGCATAATCAATAGCTTGATTGAACCCAACTTTGAGTTGATTTTCCAGTTCTGCCTTTATCAATAAAGCAACATGAGGGTGCATTTTTAGGAGCTTTTGTTTCACTGGTTTGACACCTGGTGCAATAGAGAGATGGTGCATAATCATATTTGGATCTAAACCAGGCATGTTTGAGTAACTCCATGCAAAGTTGATTTTTTTCTCTTTAAAGAACTCAATGAATTCTTTGAGATCTTTTGTTGATAAAGACTGTGCTACATGAATGATGTGTGGATGCTCCTTTGTTCCAATGTTCACAGGTTGTGTTGGTTCGATCAATACTAATGACCGTTCCTTGAAGTGACTAGGCTGGATATCAAGTACCCCATCCTTTGGCACCTTAGAGAGGGTTTCACCATCGGATGCATCTTTTCTTTTTACTATTTTGTGTTCTGAAACCACCACATTGTGGTTTTCTCCTTCATAACTCTTTTTCTTTTTCATTTTAATTTTGTGACTGAGGTACTTGATATCCACTTCTGTCATATTCATGCTAGGTTTGCTAGTGGAAGAAGTCATTGGTTCAACAATCTTTAGGTAGCAAAATAGAACATACTTATTGGGGAATGTAGGGATGTTTATAGGTTGTGTTTGCAAGCCCTATTCAATGAGTACATGATGTATGAGTGGCAATGGATTGACAGGTTCAAGGGTATTCACAGTATGTTCATCATAAACCTGGATTGTTAGGTAGATACCTAGATCAATACCCCATATAGATGCGTTCAAATTAGTAAGAGCTCTAACGACATCATCAAATCCCATGTCAAGAATTAGAGGATCTAACTTGTCAGTTCTAAACCCTGAACCCTCACCTACTTTGAATGGAGTTACGTATTTTTGTATAGTATCCATCTCTTTATCTTGAGTATCCTCTAATAAACTATCAAAATCATACTTGTGAGAGTCTATTTTAGCATAATCTACCATATTTAGGACATGAGTGAAGTCCACTCATTTCCCCTAGTTTGGGTGAGCTCTGTCTCAAAACTCTGCTATGGTTAGATTCCCATCTTCTATATCTGGATCTTGCTCGGATGTGGTGGTCTCTGACTGATCAGAAGTCATTGGTGATTCCTCTAAAACATGCTCTTCAGTAGCGTTGATCTATGGTGTTTATTCTTCTTGTGCAAAGAGGAGAGACAAGATATTCAGAGGAATAGGACAAGGATACACATCTTCATCATCAAACTCATCCACTTGCAAGAGGGTGGGTCAATGCTTTATTCAGTTGTGTTGTGCTATTTTTCATCTAGATGGACCTGATGTCTCTTTTCTTCATCTAGACAATTTTTGGTTCTTTGTGATTTCTTTGATAGAAACCCTAGACCAGTCGTGTCCCTAGACTATCAGAATTCAACACAAATGGGTTCTAGGAGTCCATTCTAGTTACATCCAGGTGGTCCTTTTCCTAAATAACCCATTCGTCAAGCCAATTCATACCCCACTCCATATGTCTCTGGGGATATTTCACATTGTTTTACTTCATTATTTGCAGGCTCCCTATATAGTCATTCTAAAATGGTCTATTCTTCTTTCTCATCCTCTAATGGTATGTATGCTTTAACAAAGTCACCATCATAGATTTTTTGAGCTGGTATTAGTTTCATCTCTTCTGAAGGTCTCCCGTAGGACCTAGGTGATGTGGGAAGAGATGTGATTGATATGATTGGTTCCACTGTGTATCCACCTATACCAGTGTCCTTGATTTTCAACTTATTTTCCACTTCTTTCATTAAGTCACTGGTTGAATCTAAAGTTAAAGCCTCTTTGTTATGTGGGATGAGAGTATCTTCTGCCTGACACAATGCATTACATGCATAGCTAGTGTCTGCAAGAATGTTGACTTCGAAACCATTGAATGGAAACTTGATGCATTGATGGTAGGTGGATGGGATAGCTTGCATTTCATGAATCAATGGTCTTCCCAACAATATGTTGTAAGATAATGGAAGATCTAACACCTGGAAAGTGACAACCCTCTCCATAGGACCCACTATGATGGGGAGAGTTACGAGACCTTTGGAAGATATCTCTTGTTCATCATATGCCTTTATGGTAATTTTCTTTTTTGGATCAATGACATATTCTGAAAAATCCAATTGTTCAATCAAATTGTATGTAAATATGTTCAACCCTACGCCTCCATCTATCAAGACTCATTTGATGCAATTTTTATAAACCATGACTTCAATGTGCAAGGGAAGATTATGCGGATGACTCAAGGAGTTATCATCTTCCTCTGAGAATGACAGGTAGTGCGACAAAGTCAAATTAACCACCATAGATTGAAACCGATCTAGATCCAAGTCCTTAGGGACATTGGAGGTTGACAAGGCTCTATCTAAGATCTCTCTGTGAGCCGGAGAGATTTTGAGAAATTCAAAGATCAAAATCTGGGTGTTAGTTCTTTGCAATTGCTTGACAATGCTATAGTCCACTGCATGAGACGAATCCAATTGTTTAGAACGAAACACCTTGGAGTTACTTATGGTCAGTTGTTTATTGGTTGGCACCCATTGTTTGGATGTTATTGGTTGGTTTTGAGATGAGGAGGAGTTGGAAGATCCCCCTTTTACCAAGGTGACCTTTTCTTGCGCTCGGGTCACAACATTGGTTGTTCTAGACTCTTTCTTTCCATATTTGATAATGATGACGTTATAGTACCCGGGAGAGACTGGTTCAACCATGTGGACGACCTTATCATCCTAGGTGTTGTACGTATGATTGATCCTAGCACTTTTCTTAGAAGTTTCTGCTTTCTCATATTGAGGCAAGGGATTCTTGAATGCCTTATGATCAACGTTCGTAGCATGATTGTCAATTGTGATTGTTTCACTATCAATGAGGTCTTGGATCTCATTTTTTAACCTCATATAGTTCTCCATTGTATGTCCTTATTTCTCTAGTATGCACAGTAATAATTGTCTCTCCATCATTTTGGTTTTATCTCTGGTTTGTATGGCTTGGATTTATCTGGCAATATGATCAATTTGTTTACCAATAGAGTCTCGAGAGGTGATTCATAAGATTCTCCCAAAGGATCAAAGTGATGACATGTAACTGATTGAATGTTTGAAGATGTTAAATTGATAACCAAAATTTAGAAGGATAGTGCAAGACATTAAATCATTTAATGGATTGTATTGTCATTGATGTCAACTTGATATAATCTAATCGGTTATAATCAAAGTGTCAAAGACTTTAGAGGATCAGAGAGATAAAGATTATGCTTTTTTTAATGCATAAAAGACAAGAATTTACATTGTGATTATAAACACCGACAGTCAGTGGAACCCAACAGATAGAGATCATTGACAACCAAGTTACAATGATGCCCGAGCAAGAAAACCAATGAGCATTACTGACGAGCAGAATCACAAGAAAACCCGACGACTAGAAACATAGTGTAAACCGATAGAGAAGCCCGAAGGGAACTGAAGTGTTGACCGATGCTATTAGAAAGTTTAAATTGAAAATAACTGGAGTTCACAAAACAAAAAAATATCTAGCTGGCAGAGCTAAATATAGAGTTAACTGGTAGTTATCATTTTTTTCATCGACAAGATAAGCCAGAGATAAGTAATTGATTTAAAGATGATTTGTCCAGTTGGAAAAAAGATCTCAGTGAGATAAAATAGGAGTTTTGAGTTAAATATAACTGGCCAAAATTGTGGATCACACCAAGATCAAGAACCTAACAACGGTGATATCATGTCTATTTAAGAGACAAATCAATTCATTACAAATTGGTATGGGGAGAAAAAAAGAAAAGAGGATGATGAAGAGAAACTTCATACAGTGTTGATCAACAAGCTAAGGAAAGAACTAAAGAATTCTGCAGACACTAAGAAACATAGCACAGCATCACTGAGTAGAATCAAAGTGGAGCAAAGGTATAAACAGAGTTATATTGATCAGAATAGTTTGTGAGATTACAATAGATCTAAAAATCTGCAAGTATAGTTGTATACGTGAACAGATCATACTGTTTCAGTTTAACCATTGATTTAGAAAGTCTCTTAACCGAGCGAGATTTAAAGATCCTTTCTATATTTAGATCCATCCAATGGAGTATCAAAAAGTTTGATCATGAAGATAACATGAGATGCCAGATACCTATTGACAGGCCAAGTGAGTGTTTGATCAAGGATGGTAGCATCGAGATGCCCAATATCAAGTGACAAACTAAAATTTTAAATCCTCTAACAAGGTCACACCTAACAGTGTGTTTGTAACCTTTAACAAGGTTGGCTCTTCACTGAGCTCACTTCAGAAGAGTGAAAATTTTGGGTTACCGGTCCCAAGTGGTTTTTCCCTTAACAAGGTTTCCACGTTAAAAATCCATGTGTCAATTTGTTTATGAGTCATTAATTTAGTGTTTTGCATTACACTTAACTTAATTGGATTGATCGGTATACTCTAGATAATTTATTGTCTTTTGGTAAATTGACAGACTACTAATCGGTAAATCTACAGTAGAAGGTTTTACAAAGCATTCCAAGGAGTAGTAAATTGATATAAGTATTTGGAGGCATTCATCTAATAGGACTGAAGATAACTAGAGGTATAATTTTGTGGTACTAAGTTTTAAGGGTTGATTATTGGAATATTTTTGAGACCACTGATTTACCCTCCCCCCCCCTCAGTTATTACTAACAATTGGTATTAGAGCTTGTGTGCTTAGAAAGGGAGTTTAACAGCTCAAGCAAAAGATCACAAGATGAACAAATGAGATGTGCCCAAGTTGAATAAAGATAACTTTGCATCATGGAAAAGCAGAATAAGACTCCACCTACCAGGTATTGGAAATGATATTGTTCAATACTCAGATACTGAATATGTGTTACCTACAGGACCTCATACTCTTGAGAAATTAAGAGTTAAGCATGAGCATAAATGCATGATGATAGAACTTGCATCATCACTCTCCGATGCTGAGTTTGAAGATGTCAAAACTTGTACCTTTGCTAAGAAAATGTGGGATAAGTTAAAGCTAGTACATGGAGGAGATGCCAATGTACTTAGAGCAAAGGAAAAAATCCTAAGAGGGAGGTTTGATGACCTAAGGGTGAAAGAAGGAGAAAAAATTACTCAGTATAGCTACATAATCAAAGAGGTAGTAAATGCTATCCAAGGAGTTGGAGGTACACTTGAAGATGAGACAGTGGTAAGCAAAATCTTAAGAACCTTATTGCCTATTTATGCTATTATAGTTTCTGCTATTCAAGAAATGAGAGCAATTGCAAACAATACAGTTACTCTAGATAGTCTGATTGGTAGACTAATTTCATTTGAGATTTATAACTTTGACAATAGTGTCTTCCCATCCATAGAATTTGCATTCAAATCTTCTTTAAAGATAAGAAACTCAAGTCATAGACATGCTGTTAGAAATGATAATGACAGTGATAATGAGGATCAAGGACTTGATGAGATTGAAGCACTTATGGCTAGAAGATTGTAGAGAGGCAAAGGTAGATACAAAGGTAAATTACCACTTATATGTTTCAATTGTAAAGAGGTTGGACACTTTTCTGCAAGATGTCCAAACCGATGAAAAGATGACAAAGGAAATGACAAACCTTATGGGAAGAAGTTTGACAAAGGTGATAATAGAGAATATCGGAGCAACCGACAATCTGACAAGAGAGATACCTGAGACTACAAGGACAAAGGGAAGAAATCTTGTTACCTAGCTGAGAGCAGAGCTAATGACACTGACACCGAATCAGAAGAAGACATTGAGATGGTATTTGTAGCCATGAAGGATGATTCAGATGAAGATGAAGAAAGGTATGTAGAAACTGCACTCATATCTAAAGTTAGTAAAAATGATGTCTAGATCATAGATAGTGGCTGCACTCACCATATGATTGGTGATAAACAAAAGTTTGAGAATTTTGAATACTATAATGGTGGTTCAGTAAGAATGGGTAATGATACACCTTGTCCAGTTGAAGGTAAAGGAACCATAATGTTGAATAACTTGATAAAATGTGAAAATGCTTACTGGGTTAAAGGACTGAATTAAAATTTGTTAAGTGTTTCTTAGTTGAACAATTTAGGTCACATAGTAGCATTTGAAAATAAGAAGGCAAAGATCTTCAATGAATCAGGAAGTTGATTGGTACCGGTGAGCAGACAAAAGGTAACCTTTTCTATCTTGATGACACTAACACCACTTGTTTGATGGCTAGAAACGAAGACTTATGGTTGTGGCACAAAATATTGTGTCATGTGAACTTTGACAACTTGATAAAAATAAGCCACAAAAGGAATGTCAAAGGCTTATCAACGATGACTAAGCCCGAGCATATTATGTGCAAGAATTGTCAAAAAGGTAAAATGAAAAAGTCTAGTTTCAAGAGAAAAACCCATACATCTACTGCAATTCTAGAATTAGTCCATACAGATCTATGTGGAACAATGAGGACAAAGAGCTACTATGGAGATAGGTATTTCAATCTCTTTGTTGATGATTTATCTAGAATGATGACATTCATGTTTTTAAAAGATAAATCAGAAGCATTTAAGATGTTTAAATGGTACAAAACAATGGTAGAAAAACAAAGTGAAAAGAAATTGAAATGCTTAAGGTCATATAGAGGAGGGGAATTTACTTCAGAAGAATTCACTAACTATTGCAATGAGCATGAAATTAAAAGACATGTTTCTACACCAAGGACACCATAGAAAAATGAAATTATTGTGAGGAGAAATAGATCAATTGTTGATTGTGCAAGAACATTGATGATTGAGAAAAGCATCACTCAAAATTTTTGGAGGGAAGTTGTCAGTACTATTTTTTATACACTAAGTAGAGTATAATTAAAGAAGGACACAAAGAAGACACCATATGAGCTTTGGTATGGTCATACACCCAATGTAAGTTACTTTCAAATCTTTGGTAGTCAATGTTATATATTTAAGGATGATAGAAATGGAAAACTTGATTGCAAAAGTGAAGAAGGTATCTTCCTAGGGTACTCAGCCAAAAGCAAGGTTTATAAATGTCTTAACAAGTCATCTAACAAAATCATTGAAAGTAAAAATGTGAAAATAGATGAATTTGCAGAAAAGAATGATAAGGAAAGCAACAAGGAACTAGAGGATTAAAACAGGTTTGTTTATACAAAATCTGACACTCTACCCGAGCAACAGTGTGTCACTCCTGAGCATTAGAACATTGTACCCGAGCATCAGGCCACAATTACCGATGATCAAGATAATACTTAAGATGATGTTCCAAACAATGGAGATGAAAATGAAGGTGAAGAAGATAATCAAAATGATGAACACAGAGCTGAACCGAAGCTTGCCAAGTATGTCAGAAGAAATCATCCACAAAATCAAATCATAGGAGAAAAGAAAGCTGGAACAAGAACAAGAAGTAATTCACTAAACACAAGATGTTTACTTTGTGATTTTGAGCCTAAATCTGTTTACAATGCACTTGAGAATGAAGAATGGGTCAGTGCTATGAATGAAGAGATAGAACAAATTGAGAAGAACAATACATGGACTCATATCTAAAGTTAGTAAAAATGATGTCTGGATCATAGGTAGTGGCTGCACTCACCATATGATTGGTGATAAACAGAAGTTTGAGACTTTTGAATACTATAATGGTGGTTCAGTAAGAATGGGTAATGATACACCTTGTCCAGTTGAAGGTAAAGGAGCCATACTGTTGAATAACTTGATAAAACGTGAAAATGCGTACTGGGTTAAAGGACTGAATTAAAATTTGTTAAGTGTTTCTCAGTTGAACAATTCAGGTCACATAGTAGCATTTGAAAATAAGAAGGCAAAGATTGTCAGTGAATCAGGAAGTTGATTGGTATCAGTGAGCAGACAAAAGGTAACCTTTTCTATCTTGATGACACTAACACCACTTGTTTGATGGCTAGAAACAAAGACTTATGATTGTGGCACAAAATATTGTGTCATGTGAACTTTGACAACATGATAAAAATAAGCAACAAAAGGAATGTCAGAGGCTTACCGACGATGACTAAGCCCGAGCATATTATGTGCAAGAATTTTCAAAAAGGTAAAATGAAAAAGTCTAGTTTCAAGAGAAAAACCCATACATCTACTGCAATTCTAGAATTAGTCCATACAGATCTATGTGGAACAATGAGGACAAAGAGCTAATATGGAGATAGGTATTTCAATCTCTTTGTTGATGATTTATCTAGAATGATGACAATCATATTTTAAAAAAATAAATCAGAAGCATTTAAGATGTTTAAATGGTACAAAACAATGGTAGAAAAACAAAGTGAAAAGAAATTGAAATGCTTAAGGTCATATAGAGGAGCAGAATTTACTTAAGAAGAATTCACTAACTATTGCAATGAGCATGGAATTAAAAGCCATGTTTCTACACCAAGGACACCACAGCAAAATGAAATTGCTGAGAGGAGAAATAGATCAATTGTTGATTGTGCAAGAACATTGATGATTGAGAAAAGCATCACTCAAAATTTTTGGAGGGAAGTTGTCAGTACTGCTGTCTATACACTAAGCAGAGTACAATTGAAGAAGGACACAAAGAAGACACCATTTGAGCTTTGGTATGGTCATACACCCAATGTAAGTTACTTCCGAATCATTGGTAGTCAATGTTATATATTTAAGGATGATAGAAATGGAAAACTTGACTGCAAAAGTGAAGAAGGTATCTTCCTAGGGTACTCAACCAAAAGCAAGACTTATAAATGTCTTAACAAGTCATCTAAAAAAATCATTGAAAGTAAAAATGTGAAAATAGATGAATTTGCAGAAAAGAATGATAAGGAAAGCAAAAAGGAACTAGAGGATTAAAACAGGTTTGTTTATAAAAAATCTGACACTCTACCCAAGCAACAGTGTGTCACTCCTGAGCATCAGAATATTGTACCCGAGCATCAGGCTGCAATTACCGACGATCAAGATAATACTCAAGATGATGTTCCAAACAATGGAGATGAAAATGAAGGTGAAGAAGATAATCAGAATGATGAACACAGAGCTGAACCGAAGCTTGCCAAGTATGTCAAAAGAAATCATCTACAAAATAAAATCATAGGAGACAAGAAGGCTGGAACAAGAACAAGAAGTAAGTCACTAAACACAAGATGTTTACTTTGTGATTTTGAGCCTAAATCTATTTACAATGCACTTGATAATGAAGAATGGGTCAATGCTATGAATGAAGAGATAGAACAAATTGAGAAGAACAATACATGGACACTAGTACCAAGACCAGATGACAAGAATATTATCGGTACCAAATGGATATTCATAAACAAGTTGAATGAGAATGGAGAAGTCACAAGAAATAAAGAAAGATTAGTATGAAAGGGATATACACAAGAAGAAGGTATTGATTATGTTGAAACCTTTGCACCCATTGCTAGACTAGAAGGAGTTAGAATCTTACTTGCTTATGCTGCATTTAAAGGATTCAAGGTATACCAAATGGATGTCAAATATGCATTCCTAAACGGAATACTAGAAGAAGAGGTATACATTAAACAACTAGAAGGGTTTGTTAATCCAGACAAGAGAAACATGGTATGCAGACTACACAAAGCCTTGTATGGATTGAAACAAGCACCGAGAGCCTTGTATGAAAGACTTCACTCATATCTCATTAGCATAAAATTTGTTAGAACAAGTGAAAATAGCAATCTATACTCAAGAAGATACCGATGGTAATATTCTGATTGCTGAAATCTTTGTTGATGATATCATTTTTAGAGTGAATGAATTGTTATGCAAATCCTTTGTTGATGAAATGAGAAAGGAATTTGAAATGTCTATGTTTGGAGAGATCAAATTCTTTCTTGGTTTACAGATTCTTCAACAAGATGCAGGCATTTACATCACTCAGTCCAAATACATCAAGGAAGTGTTGAAGATATTCAAGATGGAAGATTCCAAACCAGTTGGAACACCTATGGTTACTAGATGCAAGCTGACAAAGGAGGACAAGAAAAATGAGGTAAAGCAGACCTTATATAGATCAATGATTGGAAAATTGATGTATGTTGTTCACACCAGACTAGATATAGCACATGCAGTGGGGATAGTTGCAAGATTCTCTGCTAATCCCAAAGAATCACATATGACTACTGTCAAAAGAATTCTAAGATATTTGAAGAACACCGAGGACTATGGATTATGGTACAAAAGAGAAGGAAAATTTGAGCTACAAGTCTATACAAATGTTGATTGCGCTAGAAACATTGATGGCCGAAAGAGCACAACTGGAGGAGCATTCTTCATGGGTGACACACTTGCCACATGGATAAGAAAGAAGCAAGGATGCATCTCTCAGTCTACTGCAGAAGTAGAGTATGTGGCTGCTACTATAAATTGCTCTAATATAGCATGGATCAAACAATTACTAGAAGGTATGCATATGAAGATTCTTGAACCAGTAATTATCTATTGTGATAATACCAGTGCAATAAACATTTATAAAAATCCAGTCATGCATGCTAAGACTAAGCATATTGCTATCAAGTATCACTATCTAAGAGAACAAGTGCAAGCAAAGGAAGTGATACTAGAATATGTTCAATCAAAGGAATAGTTAGCCGATATATTCACCAAGCTATTACCAAAGGATACATTTGAGTATCTGACACAGAGACTAGGGGTTCAACCATTGTCTATCAGTCAGTAATCTGACTAGGAGGTTGCATCAACCTATACCACAACTGAATATCAGTCATGTTGATGCAAACACTGAGATGGACAACAAAAGATACATCTGTACATTGCAAGGTACATATCTACACCAAAAATTAGACATTGTATTACTGATGGATAGGGAAATTCAAGGAGTATATTATGCAAAGAGATGGAAGATGATATAGATGATAAAATAAGGAGAAGTATTTTTGTTTGGCATTGTTGTCAAAGGGAGAGAAATATCTCATTATCATACAAAAGGGAGAATTACCATCATGGATAAATGATCTCATTATCAAAAGGAGATATTATATCATTATCCATGAAGAGAAGTTCTTGAGAATAAAATGAAGAGTTAATTAATATTCTAAGGGAGAGAAATTGATTACATATGAAATATCCATCTAAGGGAGAGAAGTAACAAAGGGAGAGAGTTCAGACAAAGAGAAAGAATACTGTCAAAGGAAAAAGAGATTATCAAGAAGAGGAACAGTCCAGACATATTATATATCAGAACATAGATATCAGATGATACATCTATCCAGTGAAGGGATTAAAGATTGAAGAAAACCACTCCGCATGAAACAAATATAAGCTATTTTTTGAGCTTACCAAGAGCCAGACACTTGTAATATTTACATTAGGAAAGCTTGATGAAACTGTATATTTCATATTGTATTAGTGATAGTATAGTATGATAATGTAGTATGTTGTCATCAATGCCAAAGTGAGAGATTGATGACATGTAACTGATTGATTGTTTGAAGATGTTAAGTTGATAACCAAAATGCATAAGGATAGTGCAAGACATTAAAATAGTTAATGGATTGTATTTTCATTGATGTCAAATTGATATAATCTAATCGGTTATAATCAAAGTGTCAAAGACTTCAGATAATCAGAGAGATAAAGATTATTCTTTCTGTAATGCATAAAAGACAAGCATTTACATTATGACTACAAAAACCAAAGGTTAGTGGAACCTGATGGATAGAGATCACCGACAGCCAAGTTACAATGATGCCCGAGCAAGAAAACCGATGAGCATTACCGATGAGAAGAATCACAAGACAACCTGACGGCCAAAAAAATAGTGTAAACTAGCGGAGAATCCCAAAGGGAAATGAAGTGTTGACCGACACTATCAGAGAGTTAAAATCAAAAATAATTGGAGTTCAAAAAATGACAAAATATCTAATTGGCAGAGCTAAATATAGAGTTAACTGGTAGTTATCACTATTTTCATCGACAAGATAAGCCAGAGACAAGTAATTGATTTAAAGCTGATTTGTCTAGTTGGCAACAATATCTCAGTGAGCTAAAACAAGAGTTTTTCTTTAAATCTGATTGGAAAGAATTGTGGATCACGCCAAGATCAAGAAGATCAAGAACCTAACAATGGTGATATCATGTCTATTTAAGAGACAATTCAGTTCATTGCGAATTGGTATGGGGTAAAAAAAGAAAAGAGGATGTTGAAGAGAAAATTCATACAGTGTTGATCAACAAGCTAAGGAAAGAGCTAAAGAATTATGCAGACACCGAGCAACAGAGAACAACATCATCGAGAAGAATCAAAGTGGAGTAAAGGTATAAATAGAGTTATATTGATTAGAATAGTTTGTGAGATTACAATAGATCTAAAAATCTGCAAGTATAGTTGTATATGTGAATAGATCATACTGTTTCAATTTAACCATTGATTCAAAAAGTCTCTTAACTGACCAGGATTTAAATATCCTTTCTATATTGAGATACATCCAATAGAGTATCAAAAATTTTGATCATGAAGATAGCGTGAGATGCCAGATACCTATTGACAGGTCAAGTGAGTGTTTATTCAAGGATGGTAGCATAGAGATGCCCGATATCAAGTGAGAGACTAAACTTTTAAATCCTCTAACAAGGTCACATCTAACAGTGTGTTTGTAACCTTTAACATGGTTGGCTCTTCACCGAGCTCACTTTAGAAGAGTGAAATTTTTGGGTTACCGGTCCCAAGTAGGTTTTCCCTTAATAGATTTTCCATGTTAAAAATCCATGTGTCAATGTGTTTATGATTCATTACTTTAGTGTTTTGCATTACACTTAAATTAATTGGATTGATCGGTATACTCTAGATAATTTACTGTCTTTCGGTAAATTAACAGACTGCTAATTGGTAAATCTACAGTAGAAGGTTTTACAAAGCATTATGAGGAGTAGTAAATTGATATAAGTATTTGGAGGCATTCATCTTATAGGACTGAAGATAACTAGAGGTATAATTTTGTGGTACTAAGTTTTAAGGGTTGATTATTGGAATATTTTTGAGACCACTGATTCACCCCCCTCCCCCTCTCAGTTATTACTAACACAAATTCCCTCTTGTGTTTAACCCAAGGTTTTTATTCCATGAGGTTACTAACCCCTTTAGAGGGTGACTTCGTGGTGTTTTTAGAAACTTTTAGGGCTTTGGAGCCAATTGTTAAGTTCAATATTGCTGGTTTGGGTTGGGGAAAAATTTTATTGACTACCACATCGTTTACCATATGTTTGTTCTTATTGCAATATTTGGTCTTATCTTTGGAACTGGAATTGACTTTGGAATCCTTAGAAAGGGTAACCTCACCCTTCTTGACAAGCGTTGTTTCTATCCTTAGTGCACTTTTCACAAGTTGTTCAAAAGTGGAGAGGTCTTGCATTTGAACGAGATAGTTGTATTATTAAAGTAGCGCATTAGTAAATATATCCATCTTTTTAGAATCAGGAATGAGTCGTGGATATCTAGACAAGAATCTTCTCCATCGCCAAAGAAAATTCACGAATGATTCTCCCATCTTTTGTTGAATGTTGCATAACTCGATCATAGACATAGGATGTTGTATGTTATATGAATACTATTGTAAAAATAGATTCATAAGTTCGTCAAAAGTTTTGATCCTAGTGGGTAACTTTGAAAACCACTCCATAGCTTGACCACCTAAACTTCAGAGAAAGAGACACATGAGATACATCTACTCATGCATAAACTCTATATATAGGGCACAAAATTCCTGAATGTGATCTTATGGATCAGAATGACCACTATACTTGTCAAATTTAGGGATTTCTACTCCACATGGAAATGGAGTTAAGTGAAAGTATTTTTTGAAAGGAAATGGACAAATGGTGCCCATAAATAATTTTGTCATTGATTTCTCATTTTCCTGTTTCATTGATTTCATCTCTGTTTTCAGATCTTGGATCTGTTTGGTCAACAGTGTCATAGGAGTTTCCTCTTCTCTAGCAATGATATCTTCCACTCTATAATGAGAGGTAAGTTGGGCTCCTTGTTGAACTAGTTCTAAAAAGTATTGCTCCTTATCTCTGTTCATGATAACCTTAATTACCTTGAGGAATGCTTGGTCTTGTAGAAAATTGTTAACTTCTTCCTCAAAATCTTCAGGATCATCAAAATCTGGTGTAATTTCAGCGTCATGATTTTTTTCCCCAGACATCCTTGGTTCTAGTAGTCTGTCACTGAGAAAGACTGACTCATGTGCAGTGTTTAGCTGTTCCTAAAACAGAGGGTTTTGTGTAAGAGGGGGACACTGTCCTTCTGTGTGGAGTGATCTAAATGAACTCCTAGTCTATACTGACATTAACCAGTTGATTCATCTAACTATTACTGAGGTGATATCTAAAGTGATGACTAATTTCAAGACCTAAAAAAGACAAAGAGATAATGTCCAACTAAGAGGGAGATAGAAATGATTTCAATCTTGAGTGAAGGTTAACGAACCTTCTCTCGCAACTCAGGATAAGGACAACATAGACAAAGATGATTAAGTTGAACAAATGATGGGTCACTTGGAATAGCACAACAAAATCACACCTCGAGACATTAAATGGGTCAGAATGTCAATAGATTGAAGTCAAAGACAAACTAGTAGTAATGTTTTGAAAGCATAGATTTGATAAAATATGGATAGAACTAGCGTAGCGAGTGAAAAATAGAACCGAATGACAAAAATGACAAATTTTCCAAGATTTTGACATGGGACACAAAGTTCCCGTTTGAGTATGTACTGTGGTCAATATGAGTAACACACTGATCTCATATGAGAGTTAGTATTAGACAACAAAATGACTCAGTCTCGTATGAGCACTGGGTCGACCTAATACGAGTAATGGGTCTCTGTGATACAAGAAACTGGTGAGAATGATCCTAACTCGTATGTGCTAGGATGCAAACTCATACGAGAATGTACAATTTAACACCTAAAACGTGCAATTTTTGAATTGTTGATTATTCTGTTGTTTGTTTTGGTGTTTTCACTCATGCCAGACACATCATGAAGAGATTTTAGAATCAAGCACAATAATCAAACCCTATGCCTAGTTGGCTATAAATTAAAAATACTTGTTTTAATCCTCTTACAATAAAATACCACATTCAAGTCTGACAGTTAGAAGCTTGGTAGCACTGGCTCCCCTCAACAACACACACTTCTCGAGCCTACCAAGCTTTGAATTTCTCAAGATCCATAGATCCTGATAATTTTACTGTCTCAACAAGAGGGGTACATTAGAGGTTTCTTAGTTATGCATGTCTCACAATGCCTGTATCAACAAGTAGAAAGGATTTGGGCCACTATTCTAATAAAGGTTTTAGTAAGGGTCTTCATTTAAGTGTATCCTCTATGTCCGCGCAATAACATTTGAGGTTGCTAACCCCACATAGAACCTTGGCACAAGCAGTCACAATACATGATTGAGACCCAAAGGCCCTATTTTGTGTTAGGTGAGAGCCGAGTATAAGCTCAAATGCTACTTATATTACAAGGATTTAGTCTCAAGGAAGCGTTTGATTATAACAATTCGAAGAATCTTGGCGTTATCTCATTCTCACTTGGGTCATTCTCCAAGGGTGAGTACTTTTTCCCACTTGGACAGACTCTCTAAAGTTGCAGATCTCAGACAGAAAATGACATTAATATTTCTGGATTTCTGTTCATCCCTAGAATGGCGAGAGCATAATCTCCTAACACTATTTCCATTCCTAAAACTCCAAGAAAAAGTTCATTTTAAAATGTCTTACGTGTGGGTTCCCAGTTAATTAAAATGAGAAAGCAGACACACAAAAACAAGTTTGGTTAGTTATCGATCATGACAACTTGTAAGATGATGTCTCAGTAGTTTATATTTTAGTGTTCTTATCAATCGTCCTGCAAACTACAATTAAGCTACAAATCAGGAAAAATAACCACAACAATAGCAACCAAGAAAATTTGTTGTTTCTAAAGCCAAAATATAGTTACTCGTACAAGTTACACAACAGAACCATACACGTACAAGTAAGCTCCCATACGAGTTTTTGGTGAAAGTCAAGGAAACTCGTATGACTCTATACCAATACTCGTATGAGTTTCTAAGAACTCATACAGGAAAAAATGTTCAAATTCTGAAAAATGATGGAAAAGAAAGAAGAAAAGAGACAGAATAGAAGTTTTCTGCCCCATAGTGGGCGCCAAAAATGTGTGTGTGAATTTTTTTGAAGTACCTGCAAGCTACAAACACACACTTCAATGAATCATTATGTGCTTAGTCAACCAAAACATGAAAATCAAGATACAAAATCAACTAGGCCAACCAAAACTGACTCATTGCCTTCTAGTAGGCAGGAGTATGAGTTTGCTCTCAGGTCCTCGCAAAACTCAATGACTACACCTATTCTAAATGAAGGATTTAAAGAGATGTATCATCTTAAAATGGAAGCACTTCCATGTTAAGAATGTTTATCCCTCCTTAGGGGTTTTTTTTTAACATCATCATATTTTCCTCTTGTTTCTGCACCCTCTCATGCTTCTGTGCCTTTTTAGAACCTTGATTGGGCCTCTTCGGACACTATTTATCCCACCTAGCACATTTTCCAGGGGTTTTGACTCCCTTGATCAAGGTCAACCTTGACCTTGACCTAGTTCAAAGTCAACCTTGACCTTGAACTAGGTCAAGGTCAACCTCAATTTTGACCCAGGTCCCCCTTTCCAATTGGAAAGTTTGTCATCTTCTGGGGGTCATTAAAAAGTTCATTTCCNGGCCTCTTCGGACACTATTTATCCCACCTAGCACATTTTCCAGGGGTTTTGACTCCCTTGATCAAGGTCAACCTCAATTTTGACCCAGGTCCCCCTTTCCAATTGGAAAGTTTGTCATCTTCTGGGGGTCATTAAAAAGTTCATTTCCCACTTTCGGGTTGGCTGTTTCGGGTTCCGAAGTAACGATTCTTGAAATTATATTTAATGTAGGTCCTCTTCTATGGGTATAGGTCTAATTGGAATTTAATTCTCCTATGTAGGCCTCTCTAGAAGATGTGCCCTAGATTGGTTTATAAGGAAGATTTCTCCTCTCATTTTCTCTAAGCTAACTATCCAAGAAGCATAATCATAAGTGAACAAACATCAACTAAGAAATAATTCTACATGTTATCAAGCTTTCAAATTTCAATCAAGGTTTTCAAGTCTTCTTCTCAAGCATTCAAGTTCTCCATTAAAGATCAAGGATTTAAGCATTCAAGCCTTTGAAGGGATTTGGTTCAAGCATTCAAGATTCATCAATCAAACCCTAGATCTATCCATCATGATGGTGTGATCTTCCTTCAAGATCCTTTGTGCATCCTCAAGATTCATTAATTCTACCTTCAAAGTGGATTCCAAGCATACAATCATGGAGGTTTATGGTTTCTAATATCAAGTCCAAGATTTCATATTTACATACTGGTTTACATTCGGAGTATAATTGAATATCTATTGAATATCATAGCTCCATTGTTAGATTTACTTCTACTACTTGCTAGAATTCTCTATTTCAATTATTGATTTTAAGGTTAATTCCTAAATTGGGGTTTGACTAAGGCAAAGCCCTCCCCCCAACAAACAAACCATTTTTCTTGCAGGGATAGGTTCAGAACAATGAATTGGGGTGCAGATCTGGATACCCTTTTCAACAAACTTTCAGGATCTGGAAATAGATTTTATGTCAGACTGTGCAGGTCAAAATCAGACTTTCTGGGTCAGAATCAGATTTTCTAGGTCAGAACCAGACATTTTGGGTCAAAGGTGACATTTATTTTTGGGTCAAAATCTGACCTGAGCCAGATTCAGAAAACATTTATGTGTTTTATCCGTCTCTGTGTTTCTGTTCCAAATCTAGTTGCAGAATTCTCAGAAACTCGGTACAAACACCCGAAAACAACATTCTTTAGATCTGTTGCATTTTGAGGTTAGTACTTGCCTTCAATTCATTTCAATTAAAGTTTTAATCTTCCTAAATCTATTACATACTCTCTTCTATAAAACTGGAACCTAAGGTTTACTCTTTATTCCCATTTCCAATCGATTGATTCATTTATGCATTGATCCTTTCTTTGGGGTTAATCAATTTGGATCCTTCCTTTGTATATTTGAGGTTAAAAGTAACATCTTATCTTCCTCACACATCATCAACACATAACAATCATCATATTCAATATATACACACATTTTTATCCTTTACATTTTGGTGAACCCGTGATAGACAACTCTTTCTTTTTGGTGTTAGATACTTTTGCCTCTTTTCCTTAGAGACTATCTTTTGCATACATATTAAGTTAGATTTATTTTATGCTCTTGCATTTTAAAATCCAAAAAAAAAACTACATACTCATAAAAATACAAAAACATTTATTGTGTTTCATTCACTATGAAGATCTTTAAGATGCTTTGGGGTATGGTTATTTTCCTCATTATTCTTCTGTTAGCATCTCTTTATAGTACTTATGATGTTTATGAAGGTATCATCCATTTCATCATGTTTTTTACTCTTCATGTTTCACTTGCTTATGCTATTTTGAGATTAACTAATACTAGTCTTCCTACTTTCAAAACTTTCATTAGGGATTTATGTAGCGGACTTATTACTCTTTTTGATTATGTGAAGAATTTAGTAGATGATATCCCATTACCTAATCTTCCTAATCCTAATCCTATCATTTCTAATCCAATTCATAATATTCATGCTCCTATTTCTCCATCTTCTATCCCTAGTTCTTTCCACACTTATGATGCGGCTCAAACTAGGGTTCATGATGCAAATGTGCAAGAATTATTTCATTTACCTTCCCCTTCTTATCTGATCCATGATGATATTAAATTAAAGAACAAAGAAAATTATTCTAAACCTATCATTCTGCCTTACACAACATTTTCTCATGAACACCATAACCAATCATCTCTTGCAGAATCTTTACAAGATATGTACACTACATGATACACTATGGTGGTTAAAGAAGGCTATAAGGGTTTATGGCTTGATGTTAATGAACACGACATTAAAAACCCAATTCATTTATCCCCTAAACAAGATATGCATGGTATAGGCTTCTCGCCTTCTCAAATCAAGGTGGTTGATTTTAACCGTCACCCTCCTCTTCATGTTCTTCTTCCAACACCTTCCTTAGATCACCCTAATACTCCTCAAGATGTGGATAAGAAAGTGTATGTTCAATTAATGAATTCTAAGAAAGAAATATTTAAACCTATGCCAAAAAATTCTCTCTCTAAATACAAATGTCCTTTTCACTACAGTAATACACATTTACTTGCTGATTGTGTTCATTTCAAGCTATATGTTAGAGAAAGAGTCACTTTAGGAATTATATCTCATTCTCGTGTAGTATTACAAGTTCTTCATAATTTTTATATAGGGCATTCCCCTCATTCTTCTATAAATTAGATCATTTTTTTCCTCTCGTCTCTTAACTGGCAGGCAAGAGGTATTTCCTTCCAATCTTCTAGGATCCATTATGCTCTTAGAATGTATTTGGTTTTGAGCTTATTCGGTTATTCTTTCTATATTCTATCCCTATAATTATGTATTATGGTACATACTTCCTTCGCTCATAATCATTCATGATATCTTTTCTAGGACATTTGTTTTGTAAAGATATCTCTTTTCTACAACATCTCTTGATACAATTGGTACATCCCTTGCTTTTATACCTGGGGGGCACGGTTTTCCTTCTTTCTCTATCTAAGGATCTACTTTCCTTAGCTTAGTGGCATTTGTTTATTCTATAACATCATTTCCTTATAAAGATTTATGTTTTGGCTATGGATACCCTCTTATATGAGAGGTGATTGTCCTAGGTCATCACCTCTTCTTTATTTTTCAAACTATATTCTTTATAAACTCTTTCTCTTGCTTTGGGTTAGAGTTGGCTTCCTTCATTCGAAGATTCCACATTCTCTTGATCACAGGGGGATTGATACTCGAATCTATGGTCCCTCTTTGATTTTCTTTGGAAGATGACATTTTATCCTAAGCACTCCTCTATGGTGGGGGTCTTGCTGATAAGATCTCTTCCTCTTTGAGGATCCTTTTTCCATATGTGACATATCCATTTCACGATTATCTATGCTCTTAGAGGTAAGGGTCAATACTCTTTGCTAAGGATATAGTGTATATTGTTGTTAATCAGGATATCTCCTTACCTTGTGAAGTAGGTATCCTCTTTCTCTTCCTTATCCTCCCTAGTAGGTAGTCATGATAAGGAGGGGGCATATATAGGGTCTCCCTTATACTATAGCTTACATTTTACAACATGCTAAATCCTTGGAAGGTAACGCACATAAGTTGCTAAATCCTGAAGAGACACATATTTTTATTTTTATTTTTGCTAAATCCTCAGAAGGTAACGCACATAAGTTGCTAAATCTTGAAGAGATACACATTTTCCAATATGCTAAATCTTTGGAAGGTAACACACATAAGTTTCTAAATCCTGAAGAGACATGCATTTTATATTCCATAGTGATACGAGAAGGTGGATCTATGGGTATTCCAAAAGCCGTCAGAAGATGCATTACAATTACAAAGCACAATTCATGGGTGCACCTTCTAGGCTCTCCCTCCTTGGTGATTCATGTTAAGGTGGGCATCTTACTAGGTGAGGTAATCACTTTCTCTTTTCTTTCTTTCACTTTCATGTTAGTAGGATTAGATCATGAAGCTATGTTATTTATAGTGTTGCTCTTGTCTTGCTTATGTAGTCATGTACACTTTCTATGATTAATTTCTCTTTGCTTTCATATCTTTGTGCGTGTATGTTGAGTTAGAATCCTTGGTATGGGGGCTCATGTCCTTGACTAAGTGATGTTCTACTTTGTTGTGATCCACTGGAGTCTTTCTTCTAACTTTACCACGAGTATGTTTGATTTCCATACTCACACTAAAGTGGGGGTTTAATGTATTGACTTAAAATGGAATCACTTCCATGTTAAGAAAGTTTAGCCCTCCTTAGGGGTTTTTTTTTTACCATCATCATATTGTTCTCTCATTTTTGTGCCCTCTCCTACTTTTGTGCATGTTTAGGACCTTGATTGGGCCTCTTTGGACACTATTTACCCCACCTGACAAATTTTACATTGGTTGAGACTCCCTGGGTGAAGGTTGACCTCGACCTTGACCTAGGTCAAGGCCGAGCTTGATTTTGACCCAGGTCCCCCTTTCCAATTGGAAAGTTTGTCAGCTACTAGGGTCATTAAAAAGTTCATTTCCTACTTCTGGGTTGGCTGTTTCGGGTTCTGAAGTAACGATTCTTGAAATTATATTTAATATAGGTCCTCTTCTAGGGGTATAGGTATAATTAGAATTTAATTCTCCTATGTATGCATCTCTAGAATATTGAGCCCTATATTGGTAAATAATGAATCTTTCTCCTCTTATTTTCTCTAAGCTAACTATCCAAGAAGCATAATCATAAGAGAACAACCATCAACTAAGCAAGAATTCTATTGTAGACACCTAAATTTGATTAACCTAATTCAATCATATTTAGTGCCTTTTGGGACATATCAGCTAAGTAATTAATCATTACCTAATTGACCTATGTCATCCCCTAGCCCTAATTAATTTAATTAATTGGCTATAGTCCTGATTTATTATTAAAAGCAACCAATAACTTAATAATTAATTAAAAACCTATTCCCCTATTATTGAATGAATATGTTATTTATATAATTCAATTCATTAATATTCCCTTTAACCCCTAACCTAACCTATCTCAACCACCTAACTCAGGGTTCAAACTAATCCCAACCTCTTCACCCCATGCTAATCCTAACCCTAATCCTAATCCTAATCCTAATCCTATCCTAAACTCTCCCTAACGATGTCACATTCCCAATCTATGGATTAGGAATTCAATCCCTTCCCCAAAGTCAAATTTCTCAAGCTCTATCTTATCCCATCACCCATTCCTCATTAATTCCTCATTAATGCCTCTTACACTCCTCATTAAGGCTGTTACACCCTCATTAATAGCCTTATCTCCTAAAGTCTCTTCTCATCCCCTTGAATCACTTCCCTAAATGATCACATTCCTCCCTATTTTCAACCCAATCATATTGTGACACTTTTCATCATGTGATGCACATGAAGAAGCACAATCTATGTGCTCTCTTCTAGGTGCATCTGAGCCTCTCCCCAGGTTTGCATCCAACCCTTCATTTCTTACCCATTTTCTATAAAAGAAACCTCATTCCTTCATAATTTAATCCACCTTCCATGTAGAATTATAATGTTGCTTTGAGAGCAAATCATAAACCAATCTTTTCGTGTAAACTTATAATGCCATTTTCATTCCATAATCATCCATTTTGAAGCAATATCTATTCTGAAGCATTGAAGCAATTTTGAGCATACATCCTTTTAGCATGGACACATCTAATGAACAAATGGGGTTTGAATGAGTTTTTAGGAGGTTTGCACTTCCTATATCATATCTTATTTAAAATTTTCATTTATGTCTTAGCATGTGTGTAGCTTAGAATTTTAGCAATTGAATGTTTTGATTGATTTCATTATGTTCCTTGATTAGCTAGATTTCATGGTTTACATCTACATGTTCTCAAGATTTCAAAGTTCAATCAAGGTTTTGAAGACTTCCTCTCAAGCATTAAATCTCTCCATTGAAGATCAAGGATTCAAGCATTCAAGCCTTTTAAGGGATTTGGTTCAAGCATTCAAGACTAATCATTCAAACCTTAGATCTATCCATCATGATGGTGTGATCTTCCTTCAAGATCCTTTGTGCATCCTCAAGATTCATTCATTCTCCCTTCAAGGTGGACTCCAAGCATACAATCATGGAGGTTTATGGTTTCTAATATCAATTCCAAGCTTTCATATTTACATACTTGTTTACATTAGAAGTATAATTGCGTATCTATTGAATATCATAGCTTCATTGATAGATTTACTTCTACTAATTGCTAGCATTATCTATTTCAATTATTGATTTCAAGGATAATTCCTAAATTGGGGTTTGACTAAGGAAAACCCCTCCCCCAACATACAAACCATTTTTCTTTCTAGGACAGGTTCAGAACAACGAATTGGAATGCAGATCTGGATACCCTTTTCGAAAAACTTTAAGGATCCGAAAAATATTTTATGTCAGACTGTGCAGGTCAGAATCAGACTTTCTAGGTTAGAATTGGATTTTATGGGTCGAAATCAGACATTTTGGGTCAAAGGTGACATTTATTTTTGGGTAAAAATAAGACCTGAGCCAGATTTGAAAAAGATTTCTAGCTTTTCTTCGTCTTTGCGTTTCTGTTCTAGATCCTGTTGCACAATTCCCAGAAACTCAGTACAGACACCCGAAAACAACATTCTTCAAGTATGTTGCATTTTGAGGTTAGTACTTGCCTTCAATTCATTTCAATTAAAGTTTTAATCTTCCTAAATCTATTATATACTATCTTCTATAAAACTAGAATTTAGGGTTTTTCTCTTTATCCCTATCCTTAATAGTTGATTCATTTATGCATTGACCCTTTCTTTGGGGTTAATCAATTTGGATCTTCCATTTATGAAATTTAGGATTAAGAGGACAATTTTACCTTCTCCACTATCTCAGCAATACATTCAATCACTACCTCACATCATTATTTAATCTTAAATTCTAATAAACCCTCCATTTTCTTACGATCCATTTGTATTCTTTACAGGAGCTATATGATTGATCTAAATGATATGCAAGTTGTTGTAAATCCAATGCTAATTAAGTTGATTTTAAGCACCAAATGAAGCGTGATTGTTTATTTTAAAGCCCAAAATCCAAATGTGCTCTAAATTATGAAGTTCGCATGCTTTGAAACAAACTAAAACAATTTAACAAAACTAAGAAATTAAAAGCTAAGAATGAAAGAATGTTTACAACTATATAATGACGATAATAAAAATTCTAGGTCCTTTGTGAAGGAAAAAAGGTTCTCTTTTATAGAAATCTCTCTCGAATCGATGGTCAAAATTGAAAGCCAAAGAGTGGACAAGATTCAATTTGAAGAAGAACAATCCACGTGAAAAGAAGATGATTGGTCGAGAGAGTCAATTGACTAAACTGACTGATCAGTTATTTTGGAAACTTCCAAAATTAGTTCTCAATTAACTAAACTGTTTCCAAAATGAGAAATAGATAAGAATGAGTTAACTGAATAAAACATATTTGTTTCTAATTCAAGAATCATTTAACTGAAATTGATAACATACTATGCATTTTTAATAATTTAAAAGATTCTAAATGCACATTTTGATTTCATTTAACTAATTTAATTCCTTTTTGAATTTTATTGACAATTTAGCAATTTATTTAATCAATATATTAGAATATCAATTTTTAGGAATTAATTAATTAATCAAGAGTATGATGATTAATTAGGAATTAGGGTTCAAGTCAAATCAGATTGAAATTGATGAATTGCCTACTTGGTTTAGGACTTAAAATGATCAAGATTAGGGTTTTTTGATAAGCAATTAAGATTAGGGGTCTAGGGTTTAGATGACCATTTTTTGGTCATTATAGATTTAACCTTCTTTAGGCAGTGTTCTTGGGCAGTGAGCCTACTGTTATTCTTGACTCATAACATGGTATGTCCTTTAGCAGGGGCTATGTAGTGTAATTCATTAAAATGCTCCTAATAGGGCTAAATATTTTAGCAGGGATACTATACTCTCACTACACTATTTGTGGGTGCTAATTCCCACCAAGGTTTCATCGACAAAAAAGGATTGTGTTATGGTGTTGCATTTACTGTGTTATCATTTGGATTAAAGTTTTGGTTTATAATGTTTAATGTTTAATAATGTCTCACAACTGATTCACCCCCCCTCTCAGTTGTGTTGGTGGACTGCTATTCCTAACAATTGGTATCAGAGCTTCTGGTTGATAGAGAGAAAGCTTAACAACTTGAGGTGATCCTAAAAATGGCATACTACATGAAGTATAGTCAAAAGTTTGATCCTTAAAACTTTGACAGTTGGAAGAACAAAATGAGAACTCATTTGCTATGTTTGGGAATTGATTATTGGATGATTACAAAGAAGGATGAGCTGGTCAAGACTGAAGATGAACTGGATAAAGCTATCGATGATGAAAATAATTTGTTTTCTTATAACAAAGTTACAAGAGAAGCACTGATTAGTGCACTCTCTAAAGGTGAATTCACAAAGGT
Organism: Thuja plicata; assembly: GCA_018584345.1. Classification (NCBI taxonomy): domain Eukaryota; kingdom Viridiplantae; phylum Streptophyta; class Pinopsida; order Cupressales; family Cupressaceae; genus Thuja; species Thuja plicata. The sequence goes on from MU223225.1 coordinate 10,079,285, forward strand.
TAAAGACTAGGATTCTGCACATAAGATTTGATCAAGATTGGAAGCACTATATGAAGGAGATAAGTTTACTAAGCAGGCAAAGTTGCAGAACTGGAAGACAAGGATGGAAAATCTAAAAATGAAAGATGATGAGAACATTAGAGCATATTTACAAAGAGTTACAGAGGTTGTTATTGGCATTAGAAACTCTGGAGGCACATAAAATGAAGATGAAGTGATTGCAAATATTATTAGATCTTTGACACCTATTTACAAAACTAAAGTGCAAGCTATAGAGGAGTTCATACCTTTGATGACGAAATTCAATAAAGAGATGTTGATTGCAAAATTAACTAATTTTGAGGCCGCAAAGCTAGGAGGTTCATTACCTAAAGTTGAGACAACATTTAAGGTGATTGTACATAAAAATAAGACTTTATCAGGGACTGCGAGCACTAGTAGAAGTGACTTAAGAGAAGAGCTTGGTGAATACGCTTATGACTGGGAACATATACAAGAAGAAGAAAGGATGTTAGATGAAATTGTGGCCCTGATCGCTAGAAGACAAAAGAGAGGTAAGGGTAAGTTTGAAGGAAAGTTACCCCTGAAATGTTTTTCATACAATAAGATAGGTCATTTTGCATCTAGATGTCCTACAAGGGTTCTTAAGCATATATCTAAGTTTTATAGACCTAAGTATTCCAAGGATAAGGAATGTTATTATGCTAGTGAAGGTGTTTCTGATGATGATTCTATTAATTATTGATGAGATTGTATTTATTTCTATCAAGGATGATGAACCTATTCATGAAGAAAGAGCCCTAGTGTCACATGTTGAAAACAAATTTGAATGGGTCATAGACAGTGGTTGTTCACACCATATGACTGGAGATAGAAATAAATTTGTTAAGCTAACCAAGTGTGATGGTAATGTTGTGAGATTTGGTGACAATACTCCTAAGCTTATCATTGGAGTTGGATCTATTTCTTTGTATGGAAAGACTAATACTGATGATGTGTTACTTATTGATGGACTTAAGCATAATTTGTTGAGTGTTGGAGAGCTGGTGGAAAAAGGTTATCAATTGAAATTCATTGATGGGAAATATTCTATCAAAAGTAAGTCAAGATAATTGATCACATCTGGTACTAAGTTAAGAGGTAATTTATTTGAATTGAATATATCTGAGGCTTCTTGTTTTGTTGCGAAGGTTGATAAAGTTGGTTATGGAATAGAAGATTTTGTCATGTGAAATTTTATAATATTGTGAAGGCAAGCATGACTAATGTTGTTACAAACCTACCAAAGATTGTGAAACCATCTAACACCATGTGTAGAGAATGTATAATGGGGAAACAAACTAGAAGTAGTTTTAAAAGAAAATCTTACTCAACAAAAGGGAAGTTGGATCCGGTGCATACATATCTATGTGGTCCTACAAGAACGAGATCTTACTACGGTGAAAGGTATTTTATACTTTTTGTTGATGAATTTTCTAGGATGATGTGGGTTACATATCTGAGATAGAAATATTAGGCTTTTGATAAATTCAAGATATTCAAAGCAAAAGTTGAGAATGAATCAAGTTTAAAGATAAAATGTTTAAGATAAGATAGAGGTGGAGAGTTTAATTTAGACTTATTCAATACCTACTGCGAAGAGCATGGAATATACTAACAAACATCTACTCCTAGGACACCACAATAGAATGGGATAGCAGAGTGAAGAAACAGAACAATATTAGATGCTGCAAGAACCATGTTTCTAGAAGGAAATGTATCACATATTCATTAGAGAGAAGTTGTTGAGATTTTTATACTTTGAACAAAATTCAGATCATAGAAGGTACTAGTAAGACTCCTTATGAATTATGGTCTAATCATACTCCTACTGTGAAATATTTCAGAATATTTGGTAGTAAATGCTATATCAAAAGAGATGATGAGATAGGAAAGTTTGATGCTATGCAAGATTGGACAAGTTTTCTACTTTGTCTTGGACTCAGAAAAGGTAATGCAGACATTAATTTGTACTTAGGAACTAGTGAAGATGGAATTATAATAGTTGAAGTTTTTGTTGATGATATCATTTTTGGAGGAAATGATGTAATGAGTAAAAATTTCTCTAAGGAAATGGAAAATGAATTTGAGATGTCAATGATTGGTGAGATGAAATTTTTCCTTCGACTACAAATTAATTAGAACAAGAATGGTATTTTTATTTATCAGACCAAGTATCTTAAAGAAATGTTAAAAAAGTTTGGAATGGAAGATTGTAAACTTGTTGGAACACCTATGGTTACTAGTCATAAGATTACTACTATCGATGAATCTCAGAGTGTTTTTCAGACAAAGTAAAGATCTATGATTGGAGGCTTACAATATTTAATTCACACTAGACTAGATATTGCTAATGCCATTGAAATTGTGGCAAGATATAAAATAGATCCTAAAGAAACACACCTTGCTACTGTAAAAAGAAAATTTAGATATCTGAAAGGAACACTGGATTATGGCTTATGGTATTAAAAATATGATGATTTTGTTTTCCATGCTCATACTGATGCTGATTGGGCAGGAAATGTTGATGAAAAAAAGAGTACAAGTGGTGGTGCATTCTTTCTTAGGAAAAGATTGGTTTCTTGGTTAAGTAAAAAACAAGACTGTATAGCTCAGTCTACTGTTGAATCGGAGGATGTTGTTGCTGCTATAAATTGCACACAAATTGTTTGGATGAAGCGAATGTTGAAGGGCATTAGGATAAATTTTGATGAGCCAGTGGTTATCCATTATGATAACACTAGCACAGTGAATATGCCAAAGAATCCAGTTATGCATTCAAAGACTAAGCATATTTCGATTAAGTATCATTTCTTGAGAGACAAGGTTGCAGAGAAGGAGATTAAATTGGAGTATATCAGCACAAAGGAACAAATAGAAAATATATTTACAAAACCTTTTCCAAAGGATGCCTTTGAGTATCTCAAAGGTATGCTTGGGGTGAGATCCCCTCCTTGTGAGAACTAAATTGATGTAGGAATGAATCAGTATAGTGGATTTCAGAGCTATATCCTTTTCTGGATTTGATGTATGGATCTACTCCTCAGGGGGAGTGATAGCAGGAACATTAAAAGAAATCATTTGGGTGATTTTGCACCTAGTTGTTGGAGGCATGAAGATTTGAAAAATATATACCTTGCAGAAGAAAGATGGTCAGAAGCAAAGTAATGACACCCTTTTCCACCGTTGTCAAAGAGGGAGATATTCTATGTGAAAATCCCTACTGTTTTAGTGAGAGCTATGTTGAGGATATTGAGAAGATTGTATTGAGAGTGAGTACTTTTGGGTTGATGGATTTTCCCATATGTTTCCATCAATGCCAAAGGGGGAGATTATTGGAATTGGTTTCTGATGTTATTTTTGGCATTCATGTTTTGTCATTGATGTCAACATATATTTCTATGGAGGCAGAAAAAAATTGGTTATTACTGTTGCTTAGATGACCGAAAAAAGTGTATGGGTACTATATTGTTGATTCAGAATGAGCAAATATGGTGATGTATACAAGGATGTGTTATGATCTTATGTCTAAGTTCATGTGGCTTAATATTTTAGATTTAGTGAGTCACAGATGTTTAGTGAAGACTGGGTACTGGACTGTGACAATAATCTTTGACAGAGTTAGTCTCTGGGTTTTGAGGATAACTTGTGTGCGATATGGATTCATGTTATGCGAGCTTAGGGAATTGAAAAAGACATGTTGAGGAATGTTTTTTATTATTCTTGGGTCACAGGACTCTTGGTGACATCAATTATGACGTGTGTTCTAGAGGAGAACTATTTGGGGCCAACTTCAGAGATGGAGCGTGTATTATGGAGTGCGAGCGTGGATTACGGATCTTGGATTATATTTGATGAATTGTAATTGATATTTAATTGTTATAGGCACCATGTGTATCTTAAAAATGGGTTAAGTAATTATTTGTGCATTGGGGGAGTCTTAATTGGCTGACATAATTTCTTATTGTAAATTTGTATAAAAGAAAGTTGTTTTCTTTATGAAAGTGTGGTAACAACAAAGTGTGGAAGCTACAAGCTTTTTGTGCGAAGTCTGCTAGATGTAGAGAAGAGGATGTGATTAAGTGACTTGATTGGAACTTATCAAGAAAAGATAGTTGCTATCATACAGTTTATTGGATTGTATATTTCATATACACTTGTATTTCAGACAGTAAGTCTTGAAGGTGGATTTAACCTTCTTTAGGCAGTGTGCCTGGGTAGTGAGCCTACTGTTACTCCTGACTCCTAACAGGGTTTGTCCTTTAACAAGGACTATGTACTCTAATGCATTAATAAGCTCCTAACATGGCTAAATATTTTACCAGGGATACTATACTCTCAGTACACTATTTGTGGGTGCTAATTCCCATCGGGGTTTTACCTTTAACAAGGTTTCCTCGACAACACAGGATTGTGTTATGGTGTTTCATTTATTGTGTTATCATTTGGATTTAAGTTTTGGTTTATAATGTTTAATGTTTAATAATCTGTCTCACAACTAATTCACCCCCCTCTCAGTTGTGTTGGTGGACTGTTATTTTTAAAATATGGACCATAAACTCTTTTTACGCTTGCCTAAAAAATTTATTGTCTTTCTAAAATCATCTTTCTTTTGATTGCCTTTTCTATCTTCATCTTTTGATTCACTATGATATTCCTTATACTTGTAATCATTAGAAAAATGTCCTATCCTTCCACAATTAAAGCACTTAAAATGTAACTTACCTTTGTATCTATCGGTGCCTCATTTGAATCTTCTTGAAAGATATGCTTCAGCTTCATTTGACATATTGCAAGTCCCACGTTCAACTTCTTCAATAACTTTGAATGCAATCTCTCTCTTTTCTCTTTCAATTTATACAATCTCAAACTCAGAGAGTGAACCAATAAGTTGATCAATTGAATATTGACTTAAATCATTGCTCTCCCTTATTGAACATTCCATTGGTATGAACTCCTTTGGTAGGGTTAACAAGATCTTGAATATAAAATGTGTATCTCCTAAATTTCCATTAGTAGCTCTGATTCCATCAACAAAATTTGTGACTTGTAAACTTAGCTTTCAACACTCTCATCTTGTGCCTTTCTCAAGACCTCATAATTATGTTTGAGATTCATTAGTCTTTCTTTTTTAATCTTTAAATGTCCTTCTTATACCAAGAATAATTTATCCCATATTTCTTTAACGTCTTTTAAACCTTTCACCTTACCAAATGTTGTGTCACATAAGCTACTGAAAATAATTTCTCTTGCTTTCACATTAGCTTCCTTTTTTTCTTTCTTCACTAGTAGTCAAAGGTCTTCCAAAAGGAGGATATAATATAATTTGTATAACCTCCCAAATACCATTCTACAAGGTTTCCAAACACGCTTCCATCTTTTCCTTCCAATAAAGAAAATTAGTGCCATCAAATACTAGAGCTTGAATGTGTAGGTTCTATGCCATCCCAAATCTGCCTCAAGCAGTTAATCTTCTTCAAGAGGAACCAAACTCTAATACAATTTTTTGAAGACACTCTAAATGTTGAGATGGGGGGGGGTGAATAAAAATAAACTAAAATCACACTTGAGTAAACAACCAACTTCAATATTCACCATATGAAACATTAAGCAAGTAATGAAAAGAACCAACAACACATGAACACCAAGATTTTATATACATGGAAAAACCAAACTGGGAAAAACCATGGTGAACACTTGCCCACAAACATAATTCACCGATGTATATAGTTTTCATTACAAAAGATAGTAGGAGCTCACTACCAATCCAACAATGAATATAGATAGGAGCTCACTACTATAGAATTGCAAACATAGGCTCATTTACAAAGTAGCAAGATACTACAAAGAACTAGTACACCCAAGATTCATTTTCCTAGAGACAAGGTACATACAACCCTTCACAATAGATAAATATAAATTCTCCTGATAATGTAGCTGATCTGCACAACACTGTCAACCTCAACAACACAATGCCTTATCTTCTCTACCACTATCACCAAACTCTACTCTTTTGAAACTATACAAATACTCCACCAGTTTTACCACTATACTCTTGCTTTCACTCTCCTACATTTTTCCAAAGAAAAAACTATATTTATTTAGAAGATAGATCATTGGAGTTTACAAGGTCAACCATGCCAAAAGAATCTAGACCCAAACAAAGAATGGACCCAACCAAATAAGAGATAAACATTAAATACACAGGTCTCACAAAGCACAAACCCATCTGGATAATAGATAGATATTAAATGTATAGCCCAGACCTAAATAAAGAAGCATGATCCACTCTAGGAGAGAGAGGGGACCACAAACATGTTACACATGGCCCATACCAAATCCAAAATTATCGTATCAACATCCACATCATCTCAAATGTGTAGCATCACACTGTCCAGAAAACCACACCAGTTGCCAGTTGTATCTAGACCTCCTCACACCATGGAGAGATCCACGCACCATGTCATAATCCATGTCACTTGCCAACAATACACATTAGAAGCCATCACAACACATTTTCAGACTAGACTAACAACAGATCTTAACTGCAACACTTGAAGACACTATTTTTGGATCACCAATAACAGTTTCCGAATCACTAGGAAACACCACAATTAAGACCAAATCCTGAATACAATTCAAATCAAATTTGCATAGCTTCAACCTTGATTTCTAAAATAAAAACCTTCCAAAAAATACAATTGAAAACTTTTTATCTTCAACTGTATAACCCTATCACTAAACCATTGACTTTCAAACCTAAGAGAATAAATCTGAAGAACATAATACAATCTCTAGAATACATCCATGTCTTCCACTATTCTATAACACTACATACATACTTGTCTTCCGCTGAATACATACATGTCTAGCACACAATATTACTTCTTCAAATACAGTAGACTTCTGGACCACAATGTTTGAGTAAACACAAACACCTCCAAAATATAATGTTTGACATCAATGACGATAGACAACCAAACATATGTTTCTAACACCATTGTCAATCAACCAATGGTGATATGTGATGTCATGTTTTTGCATGGGGTAGCAATGGGACACACATTCTCTTGTTGAGTAGGAGTTGGGATTGGATATGCAGATGGAACTGAAAATTGACCGCTTCTTATTTGTAGCTGAGTGATTAGACAAGTAATCCATACAACAAATAATCATGGAATATTTACATCTAACAATCCCCCAAGCATTGCATTATTATGAGGTTAGGGGTTTAGTTGACATGTTAAATGTCTTTCTCACTTTATAGCTCCTTGCATCTTGTGTAGCTCTTTAAAATTACTTTCTATTTCCTTATGCATCTTTTTATTCTTTTCAATAAATTTCCCTCTCTACTTTGCAGCCTACACTTACCTGTTTTTTATCCATAATATCTCCTTATTTATCTATTATTGCTCCTTGAATTGTCTTGCCACAATACATGCAACCTTTTTCTCTACAATATGATATTGTTTCTAAAATTTTATCTCCTCCACTTCTCTCTTCCTCTTCTCATGCTCATCCAACACAATCACAAGAACAATCTCAGGCTCCCTACTTATGGCGAGTGGAGGGGGAAATGAAAAGATTACCTCTTCTTCATGACTATGAAATGATCAACAAGGTTCAATAACCCCTCCACCAACCGTGATGGTGGGATGACCTGTGAGGGAATAATAAAACTCTCCTCCATATCTTCCTCATTAGTGTGTTCAAAAGATTTTGTAGTAGCTTCAAAATTATAATCTAAAAGCCTAGACAATAGTTTACATGACACTGCAATTGTAATGCCCAAAATTTTACCAATAAAATCCAACCATTTTTTTTTCTGTATTATAATTAAAATTAAGTTTACATATCATGTATGCTCATACTTATTTGCTAACAAAAATTATACTATAAAGTATATACTTTGAAATTTATTCTATGTTGCTAAAACTCCGTTATGTCAATGTTACCTCATAGCTATAAACTTATGTTTACTCAGGACATACAACAATCATATACTTGTCTTTAATTAATTCAACTACCATGTCATAATATCTATGATAGGTGTATGAAGGACCAAATTTTCAATTGTCAGTAGTCCTATAGGATTATCGTGCACAGATTACCTATTAACCACTTACTATGACAAGGATTGATTTTTCCACTCCTTTCCTTGTAGTACTAACATGACCACTTGCATTGATATTTAATTGGTGCCAACTTTACTATCAATACTCTAGTGAATAGTTGAAGTGGTGGAGTCTTATTAGAACCCTAACTATTAAACTTCACTCTAATGTTTGCTTACTAAATGAGATTTTATATTAGCTTAAATTTATTTGACCGACTAACATATAATATAACCCAAATATGTATTGGACACCTTCAAATAACAATTTAAGATTTATCTCCAAATTTATTATTATTATTATTTTAAATATTAATTTCCTATTATATATATACATTACAAACACAAAATAAAACACAATAAGTTTAATATAAATATCACGTTTATCCTTAATTACATAAGCTATGAGTTTATTTTTCTATAAAATAAGTATCTAAATTGTACATAATTACATAAATATCTAATTTCTATTTCTATACGTTTATTCTTAATTACATAAGTATCTAAATTAGTATTCTAAAAATGATTATAATTGATTTTTTTTTAAAAAGGCATTCTAATTAAATATGAAATCTAAGACTATCAGAATTCCTAACTTATAAATAGGAAACATAGATAGTCATTTAAAGTTTAGAGGTCAATAAAATTATAAACATGCTAGACATTTTATGTACCACCATTTATGCCATAAACATGCATTTGAAACTAATGATTTTATTTTGTAATTAAGGAAATCTAGCAATAAAGTAAGGAATTGAAATAGGATATGCTCATCAAATTATTTATGTGAGCATGTGGCACTAAGTGATGTCTTTAATTAGATATCTTAACTTCAAGAAAAATTCCATATGGAACGTCCTCTGATTTTTGCATGATTCCTACAATACTACTAATGAAATATTGATTTGAATTATTGTAATATAACAATATTAAAATAAACCCATTGACATATGTTTAACATATTAAATTTAGGCAGCTATTCAGTAATTTGATATATGCAGTAATAAGCCAGCTTATTCATCCTTCCATTTTTTAAAAGTGAACCAGCAACTACATTCAAACAATGGTTTTTTAATTTTCTATCGTGTGAGATCACTTAACAACATCATTTTATCCTCCACCATATGATTTACTAACGAGGCTAATCTTTATTTAATCTATAGTATATGACTATATTATTTAAAAGAGATTAATAAAGTAGTCCTCAGATTTTTACTTAAATATTTAAGGAAATTCGATTACAATATCATTACGCTAGAAATAGCATTATTGTTATTCTATATATATATATATATATATATATATATATATATATAT
>MU223225.1:10088927-10106149 GCA_018584345.1 Thuja plicata
GACTTGTTCTCAACACTCAAACCATACTATTTTAAATTGTCTCCAGGCCCAAGAAAATTATGTTGTAAGAAGGCCATCTTCAATAGTTGTTTCCCTAAGTTTGTTTTGAGATCAACTAACAGCTACTACACATTCAGATGCTTTAGGCGCTATATAAAGCTTTATTAGGGAAAGTATCGATAGCCATTAGGGGTCCAATAGTCATGACATTTTTGTCATGTTGACCCTCCAATTACTAATACTAAAGGAGCTCCAAAAATGAAAATACATGTACCAATAGTCGATCACACATGTACTAATAGCCGATCATTTTTTACCTTTTTTGGTTGGTAATTGGCCCATTTGTGCACCACTATTGGCACCACTATTGGGATATTTTCTAACGACTACTAGGATATTTGGCCACAAGTACTGACATTTTTGAGTAAACGACTATTGGTGCAAGAACATAACGGGTATCGGGCGACACTTTGAAAAGGCTATTTTTTACCACTCTGTGTTCGAAGGTCTCTACAAAGAGATCCGTGAGTAGCCAGAGGTCAAAACCTCAGCTTTAAGCTCTTAACTCACATACAGAGCTACACCGAAAAAATTATCAAAATCTAACTTACAGTTTAGGAGTTCTAGGTGCGCAAAGTTAGCCTAGGCGACTATCGGGGACTTTCCCCTAGTATTGCAAACCTAATATCATGTTGATTGTTCACTTATTTAATTTGATTTTAATCTTTTTTTAAAAAAATTAGCACAAATAAAATTTAATCTAGAATAAAATACAGTTGGTGTGAAGGCTGCAGAAAAGTCTAACCATACTCATCCTTGCATTGAGTTAGCTGTGATTTGACTCTAACCAAATAAAGATATAGTTGTGGAAAATATCTCCTACTTATCAAGGATATAGTTGTGATATATTTAATATGTACCTGACAGTTTGTGGGTTATAAATGGAGGCGGCGAGTTGGTGTGCTCAGCTATACGTCAGCAATTATGACGAATTGAAAGCTGAAGGAAATCATTTATTGGGATCTCAATTGACGCATACGCGACACCCTCTCTCATATACAACGACTGTCATAAATTGATTATGATTCAATAGGAATGTCAATTTTAGAAAGTTTTTTTAGAAATATTTGTTTTGATTTATGTATTAGTTGAAAGTATTGTATTGATTTATATCTAATTAATGTTACAGTAATATTATATCACTACTTTTGGTTAGCTGCTAGGAGAACTAGATAGATTTGTATGCTTCTTTTCTTGAGGTGTACCAACTCAAGTCTATCCAGATTTGAAGAAAGCAACAACACACTTAAACTATTTTATTCTTTCACAAAGCTAAACAAAACATTACATCATGCTTTTATTTTATATATATGTTTTTACAGCAAAACTAAAAGACTGTTATGTATCATTTACAACCCTCAACATGTATTTTGACAACATAAATAAAAGTTTCCCTGTGACATTTTCAGCCCTCTATATTTTCTTTTCTAACAATAGAATTAAAAACTCCCCTGTATTATTTTCAAGGTCTCCATATTTTTTTTATGAATAGAGGCCTTTTTCATTAATAAAGTATAAAGTATACTATTCACAAATAAAGAACGATATTTTTATTTAACGAAAATTAAAAATTTCATGTATCATTTTCAAAAGTACAATAAAAAGAAACTAGGGACTCTTCCACCATTGTTGAGGTTCATGAAATTATATATATATATATATATATAATGTCTGAACAAATAGTAATTTATTTTACCACTGTATATTTGCTGTAACTATCCTCTGATAAAATTATTATTTATTTAGCAGACTAAGCACTTATAATATAGATGACTGTATTGAAATATTTTTGCAATGGTATTAATTTTATGCACGAACTAAATTCTTATTTTGTTTCAGATTATAATAGAAGTCTACTCTACCTTTTTTTCATATAATTTAATACTAATACATTTTATCATAGTGACACTCCTAGTACCATCTTTAAGAAATCAACTATAAGAAAAAGCTTCTTGTTATGTTTCCCATTGCAAACTTTAGATTATGACATTATAAAAAAATTCTCAAGTTTCCATCTCAAATACATTTAACAACCCCTAATAGAGTTTAATAACTATGAAATTTTCAATGAAAGTATTTGTTCATGTACTACACATCAAAGTCCATAACTCGAAAGTTTATACTATCTTTAAACATAAAACTTATGCATTATGATAGAGCCCCTCCAATAGGAAATAGGATGTTAAATGAAAAATTCTTGCTCTCTATAACACAATAAAAATAAAAATCATTTATAATGATATATCTATTAAATAATCTTTTCAAAAAGACAAAAATATGAATAAGATGGACAAATGGAAAAAAAAAACACAAAGAAAAACTTGCTCTCCTCCCAATCTTAATGGCATCATGAGGTCTCATGTACCCTATCCATTTCCCCTAAGCAAGAAGACACATTGCTCACCATGGCGATCTATGGTGTTAGCTTAGTCATCTTTCACATCTACTCAAGATGCAAAGCCTTTCTAGCATTCTCTGAAATACACTACATTGAAGAGCAATACATAAGTAAACATCCACACCAAAACTAAGAGTAAGGACGTAAAAATAACTCATCTCTCTACAAGATCTATCTTGATCTCCATCTACGTGTGCATGAACTCCTTTTACTCTAACATTTTGTCTTTACTTTCACAAATAAGAGTTCTCCCAAAAGGAGAAGTGGGTAATGCCCAACTCCTCCTTCACAAAATTCCTTTAAAGGAGTTTCAACTTGCAAGGCTTGGATAGGGATGTGTGAAGTGCATTCCTTCTTCATAAATGAGAGTCCTTTCCTCATTTAACATGGTACATGCCCTTAGACACCCCACCCATGCTTCAATCCTCATACCAACTTACAAATGTGTCATCCTCATTAAAGAGGCCTTTTTAGGGTCATATCATGGCCAAATGGTAATATTATATGTCCAACAAGTACCCTTCCCATAGGTGTTCACCTTAGGGGTCTATTTTTGTACCAAGGTTCATTGAAATGAAATCCCAATACTTTTTAAAATCCCAAACAAGGCTAGATCCAAAATTCAAACCCACTTATGGTTTCCCATCTCTAACTCTCACTTAAACACTTAAATAATATGGTTTTACCATCAACAAGCCTATACAAAACTCCTAAACCACAATATTAACTTCTTCAAAGCATGGCTAAAATTGGTCACTTTACAATATTCCTTGTTTAGCTTCTAAGACAAATATGCTTGAGATTATAACTTCCCAAAGAGATATTTGGTTTGATAGACATTCTCCTTTTTCCTATAGGAACACTTACTTTCCTGCACAAGATAATCATGAGTATATTTAGGTCACCATTAAAAATCATATTATTTGTTAATTGCATTCCCTTAATTTTACTTTATACAATATTCTATCATAAAATTGTAATTCATACACAACATTTTCCAAGTGCAATACTTCTCCCATACATCAGTTAGAGGAAAGAATTCAAAATACCAAAAGTGAAATACAAGATTCCTGGGACCCCCTATTAACAACCATTTATAAAAAAGCATTTTTGTCTAAGTGTCTCAAAGGAGAAAGATGTGTGTGTGTGTGTGTGTGTGTGTGTGTGTGTGTGTGTGTGTGTGTGTGTGTGTGTGTGCGTGCGTGTGTGCGCATAATTGCCAACAAATTTTGTAAGAAAAACTAGAAATTTGTCATTCAATACCTCAATTCACACCATTAGCCTATCTAATCCTCTATAAAAGAAACACATTCATCAATTTTAGGTTTTATTATATATGTGAGAGGTGGGGTCTTACAATAATACCCACTCGTCTACTGCTATTTATGTTTATGATGTCAAACCCTTTTAGACCACTTTTCACGTGTTGTTAGATCTTTGGTTATATATGATGATGTTTTGACGTTATTATAATATCTATTGATGATGTAGAATTTCGATACTAAGATTATTTGGTTTATACCATGTTAGTTAGATAATGATGATTATTTGCATACGATGATGCTATTAATGTTTATGGTTTTTACTAACCCCATACTTGCATGTGAATGGTTGGCGTGTATATTTAATATTTCTATTTGACGTCCTTGAAGTGGTGAGGGACAGAATCGTAGTCACTTGCTTGCGACATCTACACACGATGTACCAATCCCTACCATTTTTACATGAGCATTTGGTACACTTGATTTGTGTTCCGATCATTTATACTAGTTAACCTTATAACCATTTATGTGTACCTTTGCATTAGTCTTGCTTGTTTGGTTGTTTCTTTGAGTGAGGATTGGTGTTTATCTCCTCAGCATGGTGGGGTGAACCTTCGAGTTCCACGTGGTCAGGTGCTAGTGATTCTTTTTATCATTGAGATCTGACATCATGTTCGTATGCTTGGATGATCCTAGATGTTGTTGCTGTTATGTTTGTTGTTTGGAGATTCTTATTGTCATCATGAGATGTTTATCATGTATTCCATTATGTATTGACTTGAGAGACCCATTCATGAGACGTGATGTATTTAATTATGACTTGTGATTCATTATTGTGATCACTGTGACATGTGCAGTGGAAGATGTACTATATGTGTGGCATGATGTATCAATTGTATCCTATTGATTGTACCTTTGTTTATATTAATATGGTGAATGTATCTTGATTCCTTCTATTCAATGTATATGTTAGTTTCCTTATTGATATGTGTTCATTTCATTATAGCTAATTAAAGAATTACAAATATTTTATTTGGGTTTTAAAATGAATGTAAGATATATCATGTGATTATGTTATGGTCGTTCTTAGTAGTTTAGTTAATGTAGTTAAAAGTAACTACGTCTTGAAACCCTTGGGATAGTTACCTGGTTTTATGAAAATTGGTATAATGTCTTATTATAAGTTAACAATGTTAATTGCACTTATGTTGTAATTGCTTCCACATTTGTGTTGTCGAATGTTCATTTGTATTGTTTATGTATGTTTAACATTTAAGAAAAAAAATTAATGCATCAACATAGTGTAAAGTTAGGTTAATTTCTCATGGGATCCCTAGTGGGGCATTACATACACTATATCAAGGCCACGATTAACTGCATCCATTATTTGCACCATTCCATAATAAGTCCATCATCATCTTCACTCAACATTGTTGGAGGTACAAAACATGGACAACTTGAAGAGGTGGTGGAGTCTTGTCAACAATGTGTGGAGCTTCATCATCAGGAGGGGATCTAACTCCCCTCCTATGCGCACACAACCTTGTAGTTTCTCTTCTTTTTATTAGAACAAATCTAATTCCACAGTCTCTTGTCATTTGCATACAATGAGCCATAGAAATGATGTAATATTACGAAATGCTTAGACATATAGAGTTAGAATAAATGCATGAAAGTTTAGAGTGATTCTTGAATAAAATGTTCAATAAACCATTCCCTCCTCTTTACATGAATGTATGAGTAGTGTTCATTACATTGTCGGTGAAGCAAATTTGTATGACAATTATGTAAATATTATAGATTTAAACATCATAGACATGCATCCATGCAATATCAATCTACCATTACAAGGTGAAACATTAAACAACATAAAAAATTTAACATATTAAATTGTACCATGGATACTATATATACAACAAGTTATAAATATAAGTGAAACTTACAACCTAGAAGGTTGCCTTAAAACTTAATTGACTTTATAACTTAAAACTCCAATAATAGTCCCACTTAACATAGTAAATCCATTGAACAATAAAACAATAAACCCCTTCAACATTATAATAAAAAAACCCGTTGATCAGAAAAACAATAAACTTGTTGAACACTATAAGTTGAAACCCCTCGAACATTTAACTCCAAACCCCTTGAACATTATAAAAATAAACCCCTTGAACATTAAAACAATGAACCCCTTGAACATTAATATTATAACACTAACAATTAAATAAAAGTGGATTGAAAGACCATAAACAATATCACTTATAATAATATCATATGAAGTACATTGGATTAAAACACCATTAACAAAATCACTTAAACCCCCATTAATCACTTAAAACTCCCATTAACAGTATGTCTTAAAGAACAATGGATTGAAACACCATTGACAATATCACTTATAACAATATGACTTAAACAATCATGGATTAAAACACCACTAACAATATGATATTTTTGAATGGGGAGCAAAGGTCGGAATCCTATGCACCGTTCTAGACACGACAGTACGTTGGGGTCTCATGCTCTCCTGGATGCTGGTGGTTCATGAGCCAGGTTGTCGGGATGGAGGTATGGATTGAGAAAAGTATGACTCTGGAAAGAATAGTGTAGAGCCAGATGATGGGGACCCACGAACAAAGGACCTAGGTGGTGACACGGGACAAGGTGTTCAACAAGCTATGGTGGCTGGGCGTTTGGTGTGGCCCCAAGAATGTGATCCCAAGGAGGCAAATCGATATTTTCCGAGGGAAGGAAGAAGACCTTGGACATCCCTCTTTGGGATAAAACCAAATGGCAAGTCGGTGCTTCCACAAGTCAACAATATTTCTTATTTGACTACAGGTCATTTTTCTATCTCTATTCCTGACCCTGTGATTGATCACAATATTTTCCTAATGGCCTTATCCTTGGTTCAGAAATTTATGGGTTCAAGACCTAATATTGACCTGGTCAAGGACTTTCCTAAGAAAAAATTGTGCTTGAAGGGGCAAGTGGAGATCTTTGCTATGCCTAAAAGGGTATTTTCCTTTTCTTTTTCTTGTGTGGAGGATGTTTCAGATGTGCTATGTGGTGGACCGTGGGTGATTGGAAAGTATTCCTTAGCTCTTATGAAATGGACTCTGAATCTTGATCTTTTGAACTCTATTTTTGAATTTTTTCTTGTTTGGGTGAGATTACCTGGCTTACCCCTTGAATACTGGTATGAAGATGTCTTTAAGGGTCTAGCAAGTTCATTTGGAGAACTATTATCTATAGATACAATGACCGCAACAAGAAAATGTTTGGTCTATGCCAAGATTTGTGTTGTTGTGACCCAACAAAGAGATTTACCTACTTCAGTTGATATTGCCTCTAAGTTAGGCAAGTGGGTTCAACCCATTGAATTTGAATCCTTTCCATTTGTGTGCTTCCATTGCAAAAAGTCAGGTCACTGGGAAAAGAAATGTCCTCTGAGAGCTAAAATGCCAAAGAATCAAAGAAAGGGCCCTAGGAACCAGAATGAAGGCCCTAAATAAAAGGTTTGGAAGGAGAAGGATTCTGGTTCAAATTAAAGCAGTGATAAGAACTAGGTTGTTATGTATAAAAATAGTAAAGTGGGTGAGATGATCACAATTAATCCTCACAATGAGAAAAGGCATGCAAAGGACAATAATGGTATCGAGGAGATCTATCCACGCTTGGATATGGATTATGGTGAGAAGGGGGTATTCCTAGTAAGGTGATAGGTTCTCCTTTGCCTGATGGTTTTGGGTTTCCACAAGTTGGTGAAGAAGGCAGAAAGGTTTTGGATAATAGCAAGGTGGATGGACATAATCCTGACAGTACTCAAAATTCAAATCCACGAGATGAGGAGTTGGTGTAGTTCTGAATACTTCTAATGTGGACCAGCCTGGTACCTTGAGCTCTGACTCTTTGAAACCTAATAAAGAGACTCCTTTGGAAGAAGGAAAGATCTTGGAGGATGGGAAAGAAATGGGTAAAGTTTCCCCTTCTTTACAAGGAGAGAGTAATGGAGATCACAAGGTCGGAGCTTCTGGGAATGATTTTGGTTTGGGCATGCATGACTTTTTCAAGTCTTCTTTCCCGAATTTTGAATCATCCTCTTCTGGAGGTGTTCCCCATGCTCTTACAATCTCTAACTTGAGCTCATTAAACATAGGCAATGTTGTGCAGAAAATGAATAGAGAGTTCTTCTCTAGTAAGGAAAATCAGAGGTATGATGATATTGAGATTGAATGGGAAGGCTCCTTTACGCTCCTGGATAAAAAGAAAGGTAGAAAACCAGTCTCACAAGTGGGAGTTGCCACGAGGAATAGGTATAAGGAGGATGTAAGGAACCCTAAGATATCTGCTAGCAGAAAACCGTCTAGATGGTACAGGGAACATGAGTGCCTTCAGAATATTGCGAACAATACACGAAAAACCATCATTGAAATTTGTTCTCCCAATAAAAAAAGGAAAATTATCTCCTAGAATATGAGGGGGCCTAATAGTTTCCATAAACAAGATATTCTTCACACTTTCGTCAGGGACCATAGGCCGGATATTATTCTTGTACAAGAGACAAAGATGTCTAAGGAAAAGGTGGAAAAGATTAAGTTGTTCAACAACTATGGGGTCTATGGCAGTAGTTCAGATGGCGCATCTAGAGGTATGACCATCTTCTAGAATCTCAACTATATTCAAGGTGTTCTTCTTGATGCTGACATGAATTGTGTCTTTGTTAAAATTTATCATATTAGAGATGACTTCAGTTGGGTTTTGTCTAATTTTTACGCCCCTAATAATAAGTCAGCTAGAAATTTTTGGAAGAGATTGGAGAATTTGCGCCTAAATTTATGAGATGATAATTGAATGATTATGGGGGATTTTAATACTCCTCTTCAAGAGAAGGAGAAATTTAGGGGATCCCAGGTATAGCTACATAGTAGGTTGGATCTTCTTGATGTCATCAATAATCAAGGGTTGCATGATGCATATCTTAAAGGTGCTAATTATACTTGGACCAATAGGAGAGTTGGTAATGAGTTCATTCAAGTTCAGTTGGATAGAGATTTGATCTCTAATGACTGGTTGGTTAATTCCTTTTGTTCTCTTACAGATTTGTCGAGAGGTGGTTTAGACCATTTTCCTATAAGTTTTGTTGTTGATGTTGTGTCTGGTAAAAGGAATTTCCCCTTAAGGTTTGAGAATATGTGGCTCTCTCACCCAACTTAAGAGATGTTATATCTAGTCGGTGGGATATTTCTGTGTTTGGAACAAATTTGTTTAAAGTTGCTAAAAAGTTGAGATTTGTAAAGGATAAAGTTAAACGTTGTAATAAGGAGGTTTTTGGTGATATTTTTGCCTTGAAGATAATGATTCAGAATGAAGTTAAGGATATCCAGGATAAAATTCAGTCTGAGGGGTATGTTGACAATTTCCTTGATAAGGAAAATGAGATTCTTATGAAATATCATGATATCATAGCTAAAGACGAGGAATTATGGAAGCAAAGATCCAAATCTTTATGGCTCTCAACTGGAAATCGAACTACCAAATTCTTTTACATGAAGACTCTCAGACATAAAATTGTTAACATGAGTTCATATATATCTTCTAATAATGAATAATGATGAAGATATCGGGGGGGAGGCTATAAGGTTTTTTGGTTTTTTGCTGATTAAGGATTCGAAATTGAATTTTGAGGCTCAAAATAGTTTCCTTGAAGCTATCCCTAATATTTTGAATCAAGAGGTGAATAGGCCTCTAATTTCTATACCCTTAGTGGAGGAGGTCAGGATGAATGTGTTTTATTTTGAGGGAAATAAATCCCCGAGTCCAGATGGTTTCCTTATGTTCTTTTTTCAAGATTTTTGGGACATAGTGGATAACGATGTGGTCAATGTGGTTAAAGAATTTTTTGTAGCCAGGAAGATTCTTAAGGAATTGAATTCTCCCTTTCTTGTCTTAGTTCCTAAAACCCTGGGTGATGATACTATGGATGGTTTCTGCCCCATAAACCTCTACAACTCAATGTATAAAATTATTTCTAAGGTGTTGACTTATAAGCCTTTGGTTTTGTTGCCAAGTCTCATTTCACCCCAATAGAATGGTTTTGTGCCAGTTTGACAGATTTTAGATTCAATTATAACTATTCATGAAAATATTCATTTCTTGGAAAATTCCGATAAGCAAGGTTTCTTGATGAAGCTTGATTTATCATAGGTCTATGACCGGGTTGATTGGAATTATTTACTCAAGATCTTGAAGGCCTTTGGTTTTGGGGAGAGAGTCCTTCAGCTCATTTGGTAGCTCATATCCACTTTGTGTGTGTCTCTTATTGTCAATGACTCCCAATCCCACTTTTTAAAGCCTTCGAGAGGCCTTAGACAAGGCGATCTCATTTGTCCTATTCTTTTCACATTAATGGCTGAGAGTTTGGGAAGATATTTTCAAAAATTGGTCAGGGAAGGAGATTTGAAGGGATTGATAACATCCTCGTCTAACTTAGTCTGTTCCCATCAACAATTCATTGATGATACGATCATCATGGGAAGTGCTACTCTTGGAGAAGCCATGAAGATTAAAAATTCTTTAACTCTTTATAGTAATGCCTCAGGATAGCTAATTAACTGGAAAATGAGTTCTCTGTTCTTTATCAACCCTCCAGAGGAAAGACAAAGGAAAATCGCTAATATCGTTGGGTGTGAATTTGGGAAGCTCCCTTATGTTTACCTTGGTCTTCCCCTTTGTTCTAAACCTCCTGGATCATTTTGGAACTCTTTGATTGATAGGTTCAGTAAGAAGTTGGCTGGCTAGAAAGGTGCTCTTCTGAGCCAAGCTGGGAAAATACAACTCTTAAAATCTTCTCTTTAAAATCTGCCTGCTTATGCTCTCAGTCTCTTCAAGATTCCTTCCAAGTTTGCAGATATTATAGAGAAAATTCAAAGACAATTTCTTTGGTCAGGGATGGAGGAGAGAAAGTGATTGTCGTTGCTAGCTTGGGAAAAGTTCGTAAGGAAAAAATATTGGGGGGTCTGGGTATCAGAAGTATTCGTGTCTTCAATTATGCCCTTTTCGCTAAGCAGGTATGGAGATCTTTTGATGAAAAAAGAGAGTGGAATTCTATATGGAAAAGCAAATACTTGTTTAACATCGCTTCTTCAAAATAATTTTTCCACGCTAATGCTTTACCTGTTGGTTCCTGTATCTGGAATAACATAATGAAAGCCACAAAGGTAGCTATTATAAGAGCTAAATGGAAAATCGAGAATGGAAGGAAGAATTTATTTTGGTAGGATAGTTGGCTCTTTCAGGAACTGCTTTGTATGATCCCTTCGTTCATCCCTTTTGTTGAAGAGTGAAAATCTAGATTTGGTCTTTTTGTTGCTGACTACTGGAGGAACTAGGTTTGGATTAACTTGACAGAAATTGATGCTACCATTTTTCCTATTCAGAAGTCACTTTTCTCTTGTGCTCTTCAACCAGGGTTGATGATGTGTTAATCTGGGGTGGGGCATCTTCAGGACGCTATTCTGTGGCTTTTTATATCTATTTGATGTCTTCTTCCCCTTTGCCTCCTCCTTTTTGGGCCAATGTGTGGGTTAAACATCTTATTCCAAAAATTAATATCTTCTTGTGGATCCTTTTGCAAGATAAGGTTTTAACAATTGATAATCTCTGTAGAAGAGGGTTTATGATTCCTAATAGGTGTTCTCTTTGCCTAAAGGATGCTGAATTTGTCTCGCATATTTTGCTTCATTATGCCTTTACTACTAATATTTGGGATAGGATGCTGAAGAGATGAAATTTATGTTGGGTTTCCCTTGCTTTTGTTCAGGATTTCTATTGCCAATGGAAACCGCCTTCAAATAACCAGATGATTAGAATGCTTTGGTCTTATATTTTTCCTCACCTTGCCTGGGGTGTGTGGAAGGAAAGAAATAACATAATCTTTCGGGAGAACGTTCTCCCCTCATATGTGGTTCCTGAATTTTTTTTAGAGCTATTCAGGAAAATATTAGACTAGTTGATAATATTTCCTCCAAAGGGGCATAAGATTTATTGCTCTTAGTATGATTTAATGGTCTCCAAGGAGTGGAGAACTAATGATATTTCAAAATCCATTGGCCCAATGAATGAATCTAGGGAAGGCATGGCTTGGTGTTTCCCTCTTAAGGACTGGGTTAAAATTAATTTTGATGATGCGGCCAAGGGGAATCTTGGGTCAACTGGGTGCGGGGGAGTGGTTAGAGATGTGAATGGAAGAGGCATTGTGGCAGTGGCACTCCCCTTGGGAAACCGGACAAGCCATCTCACAGAAGCCATGTGGGTATATCAAGTCCTGGATCTTGCTAGAAAGCTCAACTGCAGAAATGTGAGGTTAGAAGGGGAATCTAATAATATAATTTGGCGCCTCAAAGGGGAGAACAAAGTTTCATGGACCATTGGGGCCTAATCACCTCCTCTTTAGATATAATCAAGTCTTTTGAAAAATGTTATATTTCCCATGCCTTTAGAGAAACTAATATTGTTGCTGACTGCCTCGCTAATTTGGGGGTCAATGCCAACTCTAAGGTGATGTGGCAAGGTGAGGAGTGTTTACCAAATGACGTGAAAGCTCTTCTAATATATGATAGAACTTATGGTAAAGAGTGAAATGCTACCTCAATCTGCAATGATTACAAGGACTAACAATGCTTTTATGTTCATCTATGACATGTGTCTGATCCTTTGGGTGACACTTGAAGCTATCAGCTGCTCGCACACTTTCTGGGTGCTTTGGAGCCTTAATTGGGTTGTTTGGTTGTGGTTTTTGGCCATTTCTCATTTTCGCTTGAAGATTTTAAACAAATTTAAAATGGGCGGAGATGGAAGAAGGCTGGAGTCGGTTAATTGTGAAGCCTGGAAGGCCAATTCTACCATATGGCACATCTTGCAGAAAGGGGAGGTTACGCAGTATACGAAAAAGTTTCACGGATGGGATCAAAGTGTTCTAAGTTCTTTGCGAAGGAGTGGAAAGAGGGAAAATTAACATCAATGAGAAGACCGTTAGGGTGGATGAGAGTTTGATTGCTGAGATTGATGATAGTTTGATTACGAGCCTCCCTATGGAGGGCATGAAATTTTATAGAGACAAGAAGCTCTCGGATGTGGCTATCATGAAATTCCCTAAGGAGGCCTAGGAGAAGAAAAAGTTGGTTAAAATTAACAAGAGTTGCTATGACCCAAAGAAGATCAAATTGGTGTGGAGGGAGGTTCTCAGAGCGGTTATGGAATATTTTACTTTGGATGGGTGCTTCACTAGGGTTTAAAACTACCATTTCGTGTTGTTAAACCACTTTAGGTATGATATGAAGGTTGTGTTTCCCTTCTATTTACTGTCATCTTTGAATGCGAGTATTGAGGTTCATAGAGAAAGGCCTAGAAAAAACCTGGTCCTCTATGAGGGCCTAATCTTGCTTATTCATGAGCATGTTAAAGCTAATTCTATAGGTTCCCAACCCCTTTCTATTTTTGATTCTAGGGATGATAGGACGACGATGATGATTATGAAGATGAAGTTTGGCATACATATGTTGAGCATGATGCTAGGGCTACTCCTCTTCTGAAGAAACCTAAGCTAGCTTGTAGGTCCCCTTCCCTGTCTAAAGAAAAAGGAAACAAGAAGGCCCATGCTAGTAAAATTGTGGAGATATCTAATCTTTGTCATGGTAAAGGAAAGGGGGTATTTGTTGAGTACTCCCGAGGGGGCCAATTTCATGATGATCCTATCTCCCGTTCTGATTCTGGAGAGTCTCTTCATCCCTCTATGGAGAAAAGGAATCATTCTCAGTCCTTTGTTGATCTTAGTATTTATGATTTTTGTCCCAACAAGGAGATCACTATTGGGGTTTTAGAGATTGCAAGGCAAGGCTCGGTGGATTTATTTCGTCTGATTAGATGAGCTTTCCATGAGATTAATGGTCTCAATATTAAGCAAAGAGATCTTACTAATAAACTGGAGGAGATACAGTCTACTAGAGTTGTTAAGGAAAATATTCAGAATGCTACTCTGAAGGATTTATGGATAGAGGAAGAAAAGAAGTCCCTTACTGACTGTCTTTCCAACATTGTTAAAGACATGGTTAAT
The DNA here is from genome assembly GCA_018584345.1 of Thuja plicata. NCBI lineage: Eukaryota > Viridiplantae > Streptophyta > Pinopsida > Cupressales > Cupressaceae > Thuja > Thuja plicata. The sequence goes on from MU223225.1 coordinate 10,102,762, forward strand.
TTGAAAAAGGACTATGATTCCAAAGTTGGGGATTTGGAAGGTAAAATGCATAAGTTGGAGGTTATGTTGCACAATATCATGGATCAAAGCCATAAAGAGATTAAGTCCTCAACTGAGAGAATGAATATTGTGTTGGCTAAGTTGGAGCAGATGCACCAGGATAAAGCCATTGTTGACCTGGATCATGAGAAATATATGGGACAACATGCTTCTATTGGCCCTAGAAAACATACTCGTGCTAATACTAAGAAGAAGGCAATGAAGCTTCCTCGAGATATCATTAAACTAAAGAAGGTTGCAGACAACATGAACTAGATGGAGTTGGAGGTTGTATAGTTGTTGAAGAATTTGGCTTAGGTTTGTTCTAGCTGTTGGTTTTGTGTTGTCCTTTTGCTGGTGTTTTTTTGTTTTCCTATTTGGTTGGCTCTACTCTATGTTTTGGCCAGCTTGTTGTTTTTGTAGACTTTTGGTCTGGTCTTGTGTGTCTATGCTTTAAAGCTTTATCTTTTGTGACTTCTCTGTAAAGGGTTTTAGGTCCCTTCAAAGCCTATTTTTGCCTTAATAAAAACCATTATCACTTAAAACCCCGTTAACAAAATGACTTGAGTGATGAAGGTGTATATATAGTAGGAAAAAGGAATTGTTTAGGTTGGCAAGTCAATTGTCTAAATGACGTTGTAGGTGGACATTGGTTGGACAGTTAGAAAAATGTAACAATATTTAGAATATGGTAAGGTCAACCATGACATTAAATGACACGTGAACGTAGAATAACCTCATATCCCATTAACATTACTATCGAAAATATATAGGCACCCCAACCAACAATATCACTTGAAACCATAATAACAGTATTAGTTAAAACATGAAGACAATCCCATTAACACAATCACTTGAAACTCCAATAATAGTATTGCTTAACACATAAAGGTAGTCCCATTAAGATGATGAGTGAAAACCCCTTTAATAGTTTCACAACTAACATGTAGGCATAGAGAAAGTATGAACAAAGGCCTATTACGACATTGAAACAAATAGACGACAGAGTCATTGAAAACCCCAAATATAGTAAAAGTTAGAGCTCCTTATATTACGAATGCTTAAAACCCTATGTAAACTGCAATCTCAAAACCCCATATAAAACCCCATTGACAGTATATCTGAAGAACCCAAATATAAAACCAATTTAAGACAGACAAAAGAAAGGGAGACATATGCAGACAAAAACAAAACATAGTTGTAGGTGGTTACATATGAAGAAAAACAATAAATTTATTCATACATTTGCAGATATAATAATTAGAAATAAAGTTTAAATAAGGGGAATATTTGGATCATTCTGCTTGCTTCTCTTAATTTGATGCTTCTCCTCCACGACTTGTTGTTAAGTAATGCAATGAAATCAATGTGAATAGATCACATGCTTATTTGTAGATGATACATGTGCATCAACGAATTGTTGTTTGGTTGTTTGATTTCGAGAAATCTTAATGAATTGACATTGAATTCGAATGTAGCCTTAAATAGATGACTTGACTTTTCTTATTGATTTGTTTTTCAAACTTGCTGATTATTACTTCAATGGTGACCTTAGATCTGGTTTTTGTCCAATGTAGGTGGAAGTGGGTGGAAAGGCCCAATACTTGTGCACTTTAGTTTGATCAATGACACACAATGTGTTGTGCTTGGTTTCTTAGGTGACATGAATATCTACGTGATAGATTGGTGCTACATTTGATTGGGTCATTTGATGGGATGAAATATCTTGTCTGTTGATGACATGATCATATTTCATGTAAATGTTTGAAAACTGAACTTGTTTGGGTTGTTTGTATGAATAGTTGTATCTGCTTTGTCATTATATGTGGGTCTACATTTCAATGTTAGGTTCATTTGCATAGCACCATCGACGTAGTTATTGGAAATATATGTTTGGTTGTTTATTTTCATTGATGTCAAACATTGTGTTCCAAAGGTGGGAGGTGTTTGTGGTTGCTTGAATATTGTGGTCTGAAAGTCTGCTATACTTAGAGAAGTAAGTTTGTGTACTGAACTTATAGAACATTGGAAGACAAGTACGTATTCAGAGCTACTGTTATTCAAAGCTATAGTACAGTGGAAAGACATGTATGTATTCATAACAATGCTACATTGTAGTGGAAGACAAGTATAAATAAAGAAAAGTGGAAGGCATATATGTATCTTGTGATCATGTAAAGATGGTGTTTGACAATGCTTCAGTGTTATACTCTTATATCTGAATGTTTGTGTTGTTCGAATGTCTATGGTTCAGTGATAGAGAAATATAGTTTTGTTGTTGCAGTTTACAGTGCTACATTTATGCTTTTCGGAAGGTTTTTGCTTCGAAAATATGGGTTGAAGGTGTGCTGATATTTATGTAGATGGATTCAGGTTTTGGTCTTAGTTGTGGCATTCTTTAGTGATCTGGAAATTGTTCCTGGTGATCCGAAAACTGCGTCATCCTATGTTGCAATTTTGTTTAGTTGTTTCGGTCTAGAAATGTGTTGTGACGACTTCTGACGTGGACTGTTGGCATGTACTAGTGTTCCTAACGTGGCATGTGAGGTCCAAATACAATTGACAAGTTAGGTGATTATGTGGCTGGTGTATTTCTACATGTTTGTGATGGCAAAGTTTTTCTGGCGTTTATGGATTTGGCATTGGGCAATGTGTAGCGTGTTCGTGGTCCCCCTCTCTCATGGAGTGGATCATACTTTTTGATTTAGGTTTGGGTTACACATTTAATGATTATCTATTATTTGGATGGGTTCATGCTATATGTGACCTATGCATGGCCGATCTTGTTGTAATCTCTAATGAACAATGTTGTATATAAGTACAATTTATACTTTGGAAAAATATAAGGTGTAAAGCAAGTGGATAGTGTGCGAACTACTGAAGATCTACAATCAACAAAGAAGAGTTCAATGATTGTGGCAGAGAGAAAATGTAGTTACAATGTACCACTAAGGAGGACAATGTTGTGCAAGTTGTATGCACCCTAAAATGGTCGCCTAGACTTTGGGCCCCATTTCTCAATTTATCAAATCCCTGAATCAATATTTTCAAATATCAACAATATCAATTATATCAATTTCCTTGATCAAATCATAATCAATTCAATATTTCCTAAGGTTGAGCCTTATTTAATTTAAAAGAGAAAAAAATAAAAATAAAAATATTATTTAAAATATTGGATCAAATCTTTATCAGTTTGTTGTTCCTCTCTATCTGATTTCACTTTCGATTCCGAGGGGGCAGTACCTATTGGATTTTAATCTTTGATTCCTTGATTTTCTTGATTCAGCTATTTTTCTGTGAGCTTTCGCTCAAGCTTGAGATTCTTATCTCTTATTTTGGATATGAT
>MU223225.1:10106710-10127432 GCA_018584345.1 Thuja plicata
TTTTTGTCTTATGTGGGACACAAAAGTCAACTCTTATTTTCCTATTGGAGGATATTTGTGCACAAGGATCAAGCTTCCATTTTTCTCCACCCTTGATTAAGACTTTTGTCTCTTAATCTCAATGGTCTATTTCATTTCATTTCTTATAAAAGGAGAGCTCTCTCATTCATTTTCACATCTTAAGTTTTGATGCTAATATTATGCTGCAAGTTTTCAAGGTCATTTGGAGTTCTTTGAAGACATTTTACTTCCAAGCTTTGAAGACTTGTTATTGCATTTCATTGTAGTTGCATATTTCCTTTCTTAGTTGTATTATCATGACATTTTAGCTTAGATTTCCTTTTATGCAATGGATTAACTTGCATTGTCATATAGATTTGCATTGCATTGCATACATTTAGTTTCATTGGAGATATTGGCATTCTTGCCCTTGTTTTCATTGTGAATCTCTCATTGTATGGTTGACTAGCAAGGTCATGAGTTTATAGCTCTAACTGAGAGCAATTTTACAAATCTTGCAAACTCCATGCATAAAGAGCTATGGATCGATTTGTGAGGGCTCATTCTTGAGTTTCCTTGCATGTAAGGATTCATAGAAGTGCACTACTTTTGTGTGTACACAAGTCAGCCGCATTATCAGGAGAATCTCTCTTTATCCTTGTAAAGAGTCGTATGTAACTTGTCCCTAGGATATTGAGCCTTAAGTATACAAGTTTGTTGTTGTATCTTGCTATTTTGGCAGTGAGCCTCTATTTGCAAGTCTGAAGCAACGAGCTCCTATCTATATTCATTGTTGTATTAGCAGTAAGCCTCTAGTTGCAAGTCCGAAGTAGTGATCTCCTATCATCTTTTGTAATCAGATTATATACATCAATCAATTTATCTTTGTGGGCAAGTGCTCACTGTGGTTTTTCCCAATTTGAATTTTTCATATATAAAATCTTGGTGTTCATGTGTTGTTGATTCTTTTTATTACTTGCTTGTTGTTTTATGTGGTGAATATTGAAGTTAGAAGATTCAAGTGAGGTACTAGTAGATACAAAGTGCTTTAATTGTGGAAGCATAGGACATTTTACTAATGATTGCAAGCATAAGGAATATCTTAGTGAGTCAAAAGATGATGATAGAAAAGGTGATCTCAAAAAGAGAATCAACTTCAAAGGCAAGGGTAAAAATAACTTATGTTATATGGAAGAATATTTCTCTGAAAATGAGGACACCAATGAAGCAATTGAGGGATCTCTGTTTGTAGCTATTTATCAAAAGAAAGAGGAGATTGCATTGCATGCTAAAGTTGTTGCAGGTGCATGGTTTATAGATTCCGGATGTTCAAATCATATGACATCAGACAAAAGATTTATCAAGTTGAAAAATATGATGGTGGAGCAATTATGTTTGCAAGAGAAGGAAGTGCACAGATCAAAGGCATTGGAACCATTTCAATTAATGGTAAACATAGTTCATTGGTGATGTTTATTATGTGGAAGGTTTGAAACATAATTTGTTAAGTATTAGTCAGATGTGTAAGAAAGTTTATGAAATTATGCTCAAAAGTGATGGTTGTGTTGTTGAAAGAAACATATTGATAAAATGGTTGTTGAAGGCTTTAGGACTGTCGAGAATATCTATTATATTGAATACAAATGTGAGAATCTGTGTTTTCTAACTCAATGCAATGGAATATAGTGAGCTAAAGTTAAAATAGAACTCAATCAAGTCAAATTGGATTTCTCTTTGCTAAAAAATGACGAGGAAAGAAAGGTTGAATCAAATGATCTTGTAGAAGTTGAATCGATTATGGTAGACCAAAAGCAAGAAGACAAAAAGGATATGGATATGGAAGGCTAGAAGCAGGAAGAAGACAAGAAGGATATGGGAGATCGAAAGCAGATGGATATGTAAGACCAGATGCAGGAAGAAGACAAGAAGGACATGATAGACCAAAAACAAGTAAAAGGCAAAAATAATATGGTAAATCAGAAGCAGGTGGAAGATAAAAATAAACTAGTAGACCGAAAGCAGGTGAAGAACAAAAAGAATTTGGTGCAAACAAAGTACAAAATGAGGACGATGAATCAAATACCTATTCATTCCAGGTACTCTCCCTTTGATAGTATATGTTTTCTTGCAATAAAGTAGGACACAAAGTTAATGAATGTATAAGTATAAAAATGAGTTATGTTTTTAATGAAAAATGCTATCATTGTAATAAATTAGGACATAAGGCAATTTAGAACAAAATTAAAGTGAATTTTAGTAGGGTGCATGTAAATAAAAATGTCAAGAACTTCAATAGATACTACCATGGTTGCAATGGATATGGACACAAAAAAGTTGAATGCAATATAAATATCAATGTCAAAAATAATGAAACTGCTAAAATAAAAATGGATGGTCTGGTGTGCTACAAATGTAATATGATATGACATATTACAAAGTTTTGCAAAGACTGTCTAGTTTGCAATAATGTAACATGACATGACACATTACAAAAATTTACAAAAATATGGAAAATGAGATGATTATTCGATATTTGCAAAAGACTCGTAAGAAAGGAACACGATATATTTGATGTGGAACATATAAGATGCTTCTGATGGTGGTCTGGCATCCATTCCAGATGTTGTTTACTCCTCTGCTAAATGACTCAGACTACAGGGTCTAAGGGGGAGTTTTCATATGAATATATTTCCCCCTTCAAGGCTAGATGATAGACATCTTCTTAGCATGACATTAAAGCATTTGCCATTGCATGCTATAAAATACTTTGATAACTTTCCATATGTATTACAGATCAAACCCAACTTCAAATATTTTTAGAATATTTGAATTATATTTCTCTATTTTATTAAGGGAAAACCAAGGAAAAATAATAATGTAATTTAAGTTGGACCCAATATTTCTATTTTTAGAAAATGGGGCAATTTAATAATAGTGAAATTACAATTGATTAAGCTATTTTTAAACATTTAATAACAAAAACTATTTTAAAACATATTTCAAAATTTTAATTCATGGGCCCAAATTAGAAATCTATTTGAAAAGGGCACTTAGATCTAAGGAGCATCTTCTCGTCATCATTTTTTGCGATCCCACTTTTCAAGAATTTGAAAATTGTATCAAATATTCACATCCAAAGACAAAAACTCTTAGCATATACTTTGTGAATTCTATAAGAATGACATATACTTACATACGTGCCCACAACCTTTCTCAAGAATTGGAGAGCGATAACAATTTCAGAAACCAATGCCCACACACCCATTTTCTGCCTTCCTTGATCACTCTACTGACAACAATAATAAATCCTTTGCTAATGATCTGTACATATCATCTAGTTCCCAACAATTCGAATTTCAAAATGACAAAGCAAACCACATTCAAACTCATCCAAATAGGAATTGAATGTGGATAGGCTCCATTAACACTGAAAATAGATTTTGCGAACACAAAAAGTTCAACCACCAATATTACAATTTCTCAATTCATCTTCAGCTAGGAGTTATTGCCAATTGGATAAAACAGAGGCAACATAATGGCACTAGTCACTCCAACTAACATTTTTAACTGGTGATGAAATCCACATTTTGAAAAGTGATGCCTACACAACCTGATGCTTTTCCTCCCAATTTTCCAAGTTCTCTCCTCTGATTCACAACCAGATGTTGTAGATTCACACCAACTTTTCAAGAGAGAACACATTCTAAGAAACAGAATCTACTAATGCCTTTGTAATTGTGCAAACTGAATCAAGTATTTCATACATTGCAATTATTTCGTAATGCATAAAATGAATGTTGTTCGATATATAAGAAAAATGAAAATGAATTTCAAGCATTATCCAAATAACTAGAGACTTTGTGCTTTATCAAAGGAAAAAATGATTATTGCATTCAATGAAAAGGTCTTTCCTGAAATAATGAAATCTTTAATGGAATCATGGATATATATATACAATGTGATCCATGACAAGGAATCAACATAAAATGAATATTTCATTAAAAAAAGAAGCTTGTCAACATTCCTTAAAAGATTGCTTCTTACCTTGTTGGTATCTAGTATATCATCACTGCTAATTGTTCTTCTTGATATCAGTATTTTTTCAAGGGGTTTTTTTATGAAGGTAAAGATGTCTATCAATTTCTGCAAAAAAAACAACCCAACCAAAATAACTCCTTAAACAAGACTTTCTAGTTCACTATGTGAGCAACTATTTTAGTTGTATATAAAAATTGAAATCAAGGCTACAAGTAGGTTCCATGGAGTCTGAGTTTTGAAATAATTAGTTCACATAATAGTTATCTACAAGAGAGACTTAATAGAAAATCGTCCATATCAAGAGTTAGAAACCATTAAAACGTAATGTTTTCAAACACAGAATCTCAATTCTTCCAGATATTTGAACAGATATGAGCATTGTTAACATGCTATCTAGAAATTTGCTTCTCAAATTCTTGAGATCAACCAGATCAAGATTACTACTTTTTCTTTGTGAACTATATGCCATTTCATGACGATCATCTAGTCGGTAAGTGGCCAACATCATTTTTTATTCCACAATCTGCACATCAAATGAAATCCTAGTCTATTCACTCAATTTCATCTTAGAAGTGATATTAATTGCCAAAATGACACTGAAAAAAAATATGACACCGTTGAATCAAAAATTTCTCACAAAGTTTTAAGCTCAATAGCAACATTTGCTAGAGCATAAGATTCACTATTCAATTAATGGCAATTACAAAAGTAAGACAATAGATCCAATATCATTCTTCATTGAAGCAATACCAGTTTGAATTTATTTTCAGAAAAATTATACCAAAAAATTTATCATAAAAATAATACATATGCTAATTCTTATACACATTTCTTAGTTCCTAAACCTTATGACTAAGGCTTCAAGAGATTTCTAAGTACAAGCATCAACTGGTTCTACATGCAATGAGGAAGGTCTTGGGCTTTAATTTCTTATGTACCAATCATCGCCATAGAGTGAACTCAGACATTTCTGCAGGCTTCTTAGCTAGCATCTTGGTAGCAGGGGGTGCGTAAGATTATGGCAGAGGAGATGTGTTACAGGCTGTTCAAGGGTGACTACCTGGTGGGACTGCGTGAGGCCATTGTAAACATCGATGTTGACCTTACTATCTCACTTCCATGCGAACACGCAGTGGTGATGCGGGCGGGAGACCCATTCCCAGGATTTGGGAGTAGCCAAAGCAGAAACATCTATGATGGTCCACCTAGGAGGTTCTTCATCTTGTGGGGCTGGGAATGGGAGGACCATATTATCAGAAGAGGAATGATGAAAAAAGGAATAACCTTTCTTTCAAAGTTTTTGGGCATGAAGGATGGCCTAGATGAGCCCTTCGGAGATGACCTTGATGAGGACTTAGACTCGGTCTACCAGTACAGATATGATGAAAAATTAGATGGCTTGGGCAGCAAGGACTCGTTAGAAAATGAGGATGAAAGTGGAGAGGAAGAGGAAGAGGAAGAAGGGAAGAAGAGGAAGAAGAAGAAGCAGGGGACGCAGAGGCAGAAGATGATGTTGACAAAGAGGAGGAAGGTACAGAGAAGAGGAGGAAGGTACAAGCAAGAGGCAGAGGAAAGCCAGGACTCGGAATGTGTGGCCTCGGAAGAGGATAACGAAGCGAGCTACTCCTCATCTTCTGATTGATACACAGAGATAAGTTCATTCTGGGCTGTCTGATATTTTTAACAATCTTAGCTTAGGATCTGTGACAGCTTGACCTTTTAATTCAAAAGCAAACTAGGCTTTTTTCTGTGGATGGGAGTAGTTAGATGATCCATTTTGGTACTTTACCAACTAGACTTTACTATTTTGTGGCTGGGAGTGGTTAGATGCTCCTTTTGTTTTTTTTCCAGTAGTTGCAAGCTGATTTAGTAGTATAGGCAGTCATATTTTATGTACTCTTTACATATTAATAATATAAAAACTTCGGCTTTGGCCCCTTAATCATCAAAAAAAAAAAACCTTACTACTAACATGAGACCATACTTCACCACTTATTGATTTATTATTTTTAGAATTCAAAATTTTTAAAATTGCCCAGTTTATAAATTTCTCTATATTCATGATAAAAGCATTTTATATATTTCAGGAGAAATTTAATAAGCTTTTGCATAAAACTTAAGCAACTATATATTAAAGACATATGGCGAACCAAGATTTTAATCTAAGCTAATTTATATACGATGTCCACAGAATGTATCGAATAAAGTTAAACTGTGAAATCGAAAACAAAGTTTGCACTTACCCTATAAATATTGGTTAATGTGGAATTCCTTAGATTTACTCTTTAGCTCTTTTGCCTCAAATATTTCAGCAATGTTTTGACTATCGATTTTCCATAAATCCTGGATCTGCAAGATTCTATTACTACAAAACTTGGTCAAATAATAATATAAGTGTGCATAATGTCCAAACGAACATATAACAATGCAGGCTGTTGAAATGGCTACATCTTATTCAAAATAATAAAATCATAAATACTAATTAAATAATAAACTACCAATAATGCATTCCCAAAGTACAAAAGACTAGAGTCAAGCATATGTGCCAGTTTAAGCGTATATGGACTGTTTATATTTCAGGGCTTTAATCCAAGTATTTATTGCATAGAAAGGGAGATGAATCCCTACAAAATGAATCTATAAAGGTCAACACTTGAACTACAAAAAAAAACATTTTCTAGTTTGGCATATCTTGGAAACATATCGAGTATTAATATTCCCTATTGGTCCTCTTCTCAAAAGTTCTAGTAGGGACAACATCCAGGATAAATGTTTTGTGCGGCAAATATTGCCTTCTGTGCAGCCAACACTCCTAGAGGTAGTCCCAATGAAAAATTCAGCTCTTCTACATCATATAAATTTCCGCTCATTCAAAGTAGTAATAGTCTCATCAAGCAACTGCATTAAAAACCATGTGAAAAAATGATTTTTCCTTCAAGTAGATTGATCCTAAATTGTTCAAAGGTTTAAATTTTTTATAAAAGAAAATGTTCTTAAGTAAAATATTATCTGTGACGCCTCTTCTGCTTTTGTCAACAAAGCATACAAGTTTCTCAACACCTTGGACCTTGTTCATAAATTTCATCAATCCATTTCTCAATATTCCTCCTCCATGCAAATAGCTGATCCAATGGCCTCTACTCAGCACATTGCAAAATTTGCAGCACAAATCTTGTAGGGATTGTAATATGCTAAATGAGATGAGTGACTAAGACTCGACGTTACTTGATTTCATTCTTGAAGGTTGCTTTGTCTTCACCATCCTTAAAGGACTTTCTTTGATGGTTTTTATATTTACCTCCAATAAATTAACATTTGCTTACCATGTACCAGTCTCCAAATCTCATTCTACTATCTAGAAATCTACTAGTTCAACATGATAAGTTGTCCTCTTGAGGAATAGCAGTCCAATTATTCATTTCTTTACCCTAGACCATCTCTTTGGATTTTTGGATTGTAATTCTAAAATAATAAACAAAGGAATAGAATAATCAACTTAATAGGAAGGCACAATCTTGCTCTTTCTACTCACCTAGAATTCACCTATTCCAATGATCCTTTTCATCATTCCTAGATTCTAGCAAAATTTCTTATGAGAGAAGGAATTATATTATGAAATGTAATTTTGGAGAGAAAATACTATAATGAAGACTTTTGAGAAAGTAGTTGAGACAAAACAAGAAGCAAAACTAAAGGTTGAATATGTTGAAGTTTTAGCTGCGAGATAAATCTTCATACCTATGATTAAGACACCTTTCAGTTGGTATTGTTCATTGCTTCCTTTTCATCACTGCTGTGTGATGTTCTCATTCTTGCCGTCTCCCTTGTTTCATTCGGAGCTAGTTTATTTCGCCTTTTACCATCCGCTGAGAATTAATGGTGACTTGGCATCACATTCATTATTCGGCATCCTTTGCGTGTTTGGTTTTCTCCACAGCTTTGAAGGCTCAAGCTTCAGTTTTGTTTAGCGTTGTTTCCTTGTTGTGTTTGTTGGTCTCCTTCCGATGATTTCAGTGCTCACCTCTTCGATGCGAAGTGTCTTTTGTAACCGGCGTCGCTTGGAGAGTATGGACGACCGTTCTTGTTTTCGCTCCTACTCAAGGCGATAAAGTCTATTCATCTTATGGTTATGTTATGCGCTCGGCACTTAAGTGAATGTAATGCGAAGTGTGGAGCAGAGATATCCATTCTTATTATTATTCGGCATCATATATATGTTTTTTCGGTGTGTCTTCAGCAGCGATATAAAACTTGATATTTATGTATTGCGGTATATATTTACACACAATCAGTGATTGATATATGCTCATGAATGTGATTCATATGTATTGTAAGTAGCTTTGTTATTGAGAGAATCTGAAATTGTTACAGTAAGGATTCTTAATGGCCTGTGAGTAGATATCACTCGGTTGGAAGGAAAATTCTTGTATGTGTTTTGAAATCTGAATAAAGAGAATCTTTTCTGGGTGTGGCTGGGTTTTTCCTTCGAGTAGGAGGGTTTTCGGGTAAATATTTGTCTTTCTGATTTTGTGTTTTTGGATATCTGATATTTGTATCTATGCTATTCTGGTTCAAATCTAGTATCAGAGCAGTTTTGAAGGAATTCGATCATGAACCAGAAGTATTTATCAATTTGTGCTTCTTTATTGTTTACTTTCATCCATTCTTTATCAATGTGTGAAGATGGTGAATGGTCTAAAAGTTGAGGATAGGTTAGAGGGATCATCTAATTTTGCTTCTTGGAAACCAAGAGTTCTAATTGCTCTTGAGGAAAATGATCTTTTAGACTATATAAATTATGATGTTGCAGAGCCATCTAGTGATGTTGAAAAAGCTCAGTGGAAGAAGAATAAGGTTATCCAGCCAAAAAGATCATGATTGATTCCGTCAAAGATAATTTGATTCCTGTGATTTCAAAATTGGAATCAACTAAGGAGATGTTCAAAACTCTCAAGGATTTGTACGAGTTTAACAACACCAGTAGTGCACTTGCTTTGAGGCATCAACTGCTACACGTTAAGATGTCAAGAGGAGATTCTGTAGTTTCATATTTCATAAAAATTACAGAATTAAAAGACCAGCTTAGTGCTATTGGTGAATCATTTGCAGATAAAGATCTTGTCATGCTTGCTATGAATGGACTTCCTCATTCTTGGGAGTCATTCATTTAGAGTATCAGTGGAAGAGACGAGCTTCCAAAATTTGATTGTTTAAAAGCTAATTGCATTCAAGAGGAATGCAGATTGGAAGCAAGAGGAAGTGGACGGAAAAATCATGATGAAGATGATCATATTCTTGCAACTCATACTTCCAAAGGAAAAGGGAAGAAAGAGAATTTTAAAAGGACCAGAGACAAGAGCTTTGAGTCAGCCTCAAACTTCAAGAAAAAGAAAAGAGATCTTTCTCGAGTTCAGTGTTTCAAATTTGATAAATTCGGTGATTTTGCTAGATATTGCACCACAAGACCAAAGCCTCATGCTGTTTTTGCTGCTGCTAATGTTGAGAACTCTCCACAAAGAGAGTCTAGCGATAATTCTGAAGGTTTCCAATTCATCTCTGCTCTCTCCAACAATGTTCCCACAAATAGTGACACGTGGTTAATTGACAGTGGCGCATCTCGTCACATTACTGGATATAAAGAACATCTATTTAATTTGAAGGAGAAGGATTCTCACTTACAAGTTATCATTGGTGATGATGCTAGTTACTCCGTGAAAGGTGTTGGCTCTACATCTTTCAATCTAGATTCTGGGATTCCTCTCCACTTAAGTGATGTTTTATTTGTTCTCGACATAAAAAAAAAGTCTGATTTCTATATCAGCCTTAGAAGATAAAGGCTATCATGTTGCCTTTGCTGATGGTAAAGTCTTGGCATGGAAAAAGAATTATGATTTTAAATCAGCTCGTGAAATTGGAGTATGTCATGACAGTCTCTACAAACTTTCAGCTCGTCCATTTCATGCACTTGCTCATAATACTTCAGATTCAAATGAATTATGGCACAAGAGGTTTGGGCATTTGAATTTCAAGACTTTAGCCTCTATGGATAAGGTTGTTGTTGGTCTTCCAAAGTTAAATCAGAATCATGAAGTCTACAAGGGATGCGCTCTAGGTAAGAATATTAAGAGCACTTTTCATAGCAGTGAATCTAGAGATAAAGAGATACTAGAATTAATTCATTCAGATTTATGTGGTCCCATGTCTGTTGCATCTCTTAGTGGTTTTTGGTATTATATTAAATTCATAGATGGTTTCTCTCATAAATGTTGGATCTATTTTCTTAAATCTAAAGAATTTGATGAGGTGCTGTCTCGTTTTAACGAGTTCAAAGCTTTGGTTGAGAATTTATCTGATAAAAGGATTAAGATCTTAAGGTATGATAATGGTGGAGAATACGTGTCCGGAATTTTTCATAATTTTGGTGTTGAAGCTGGGATTAAGAGGGAGTTCTGTGTTCCCTATAATCCTCAACAAAATGGTGTGGCTATTTACTTCCTATTGAAGCAAGGGAAGGAGATGCAATCGTTTCTAGAAATCTCTTGATTGGTAGCTTGGTAGCTCATTCATAGTGCGCAAATTTCATTTCACAAATAAGAATATTCCAAAATTCACCCAGCTCGAGCCTAAGTATTCAATGTAGCTTGTGTGAGTTGGAGAATAAACAGAAGTAAAGGATTACGGTTTTCTACAACAAGGATCCTTCAATGTCATTCTCTTCAGAAGATTGTTAGAGCAAGAAATCAGTACAGAAATATTGAAGACTTTCTTGTAGTTGTGAAGTGTAGTGTGAGGCAATTTCAGTTTCGAGGCCTAAACCAGCATGTCACAATGCCTCATCGGTTGTCTGCCATTTGGATAAGGGAAGTCTTCTAGAACTATTTTGTCTGGACAAATTTGCAGATAAGTCCTATTATCAAATTTAATATTGCGACTGCTTGGAATTTTAAATTGAGATATTTTATTTATTATATGTTTGTGGATAGATCTGTGACAAGATTATTATTGATGTTTCGCCTGAATATTTTAATAGTAGTTGCCTTCTATTATTAGGGTTGATGTTTTAATATTTATCGCCCGCAATTTCTAATGCTAGCAATTGGAAATTATATGTATGCAAAGACACTACAGTAGTATAATTCCAGACTTATTTAGTCGACATTATTAAGGAAACCTTGGCAGAATCAAGAGAGTAATCACATTGGGCATTTGCATTGTGTTCACTACTGTATTAGCTGCTAAATAATTTACAGACAGTGGGCTTGTATCTGGATGTGACTACAATTTGTGGGTTCTTTCTTTGCATTGAACAAAGTATGTCTTGTATATTGCCTGGTTTAGGTGTGCACATACTTTGCAGCAACTCTTCCTTCATATCGGGTTAGAGGCTCACTGACATTTGAATCTATTCATAACCATGAAGCCGAGACTAGAGAATACTATTAATTACATTCAAAGGGAGCTTCAGTGGCAGATAGAGAGTGCACAGTCCTTTGCAGAGGATCAGCACGCTCCAGAAGCAGTGTGACTTCAAAAGCTCTTTGTTTGGTCAAACATTGGCGTCAACTATAATTTATTGTGATAATCAAAGCTATGAGAAGCTCTCTGTCATTCGTGTGTGAGAATGGTGCCCTTGCTGAGAGTTTCAGCATCAGTTGCTCTTTAATGCATATTTATCTAAGATGGAGAAATATGAGGTGAAAGCCTTTGAGAGATGTTGCTCTTTAATGCATATTTCTCTAAGATGGAGAAATATGAGGTGAAAGCCCTTGAGAGATGTGCCTCTTTGCACACATGGGAGTAGCCATGGTGGACGTCATGTTGAGAGATTTCATGACAACATCATGTTGAGTGATTTTGTGATGGGCTTTTCCACACATGGGAATAGCCATGGTGGACATAATGTTGAGAGTTCCATGATGACATCATGTTGGGTGACTTTGTGATGTGAGCTTGTGTATATGTTCTTTCCACACATGGGAGTAGCCATGGTGGATGTCATGTTGAATGATTCCATGACGTTATCACGTTAAGAGATTCTGTAATAAAAATATTTTCCACACATGGGTGTAGCCATTGTGGGTGTCATGTTGAGAGGTTCCATGACATCGATATCTAGAAAGATACCTCCCTAGCTAAGAGGGAGTGTTGGAGATATAGCTTCAGGAGATATCTTTCTCCCAATTTCTACAGAAATTATGTCTCTCTTTTCAACGTCATGCCCAGATGTTTAAAGTCTCTGAGCAGCGGTAAACTTCATATGATTAGTCGCGTGAAGACAATGAAGGGTCATGCATTGTTGGCGTCTCTTCTATGGTAACGGCAGACTCTTCATTGTCAAAGACAATGAAGAATCCACCTCTTCATGTGCATTAGGTTGTTCTTCTACGCGGCATTTCGTATTTCTTTCGTAGGTTACTGTAGACGCTTAAAAATGGCTCACGACTACTGGTTTGTGTTAAAATTTCAAAAAATTTGGCATTACAATCGAAACGTTTTGTGTTCTATTTATTCCTCTATGTTTCCCATATGGTCTTTAATATATGACAGCATTGTGTCTTTCGTCATTAATTGAACATTGAAAATTGTTCAATTAATTGCTAATTTTTCTCTCATTTTTTGCCTAATTGATCTTTTTCCTAATAGATCCTCAATCCTCCTAAACTGATCCTAATCAATCCTAAATCTTCCTTAACCAATCCTATTTGATCCTAAACGTTCCTAAACCATACCAAATCTTCCTAAATCAGTCTGAATCAGTCCACGATCATTCCAAACTCATTCAATCTTGTCTAAGGCATTGTCAAAGTTCATCGATGCCTTATCATCATCAATTCGGGAGCATTGTCAAAGTTCATCGATGTCTCCTCATTGTCATCAATCCTTATCATTATCAACCCTTCGGCATTGTCAAAGTTCATTGATGCCTCATCATTATCATTCCAAGGTAAGACCAGAAAAAGGCATAATAAGCATATTAAGGCAACCACAAAACCTCTAACAATATGAAAACCTATCTAATCTTAATATCAAAATCATTTGAAATGAGAGTTCAAAAACACATGCAAATAACAAAAAAACTGCTTTCAAATGTAGTTCCAATGCTCTCCTTTCTTCTCCATTGAAATGGATGATTGTTGCTCTTTGACAATGAAAAAATGCACAAAAACTTGAAAGCAAAAAAAAGTGATAATGAGAGTGCTAGGAGTGTGGTTAGTTTGATTGAGAAAATCAATCTCAATTTATAGGAAGAGAGCCAAATTGCAGAATTAGCAATTAGGTGTGCAAATTGGAAATTTGCATTGTTTATGACAGTTGGTAAAATTGAGAGGGAAATGTAGTCATATTTATGACAAATTATGACACAATGGAGGCCAAATTAGTGGGTGGAAAGATATAAGAAAGGTGGAAGGGAAGGTGTAAGAGGAGAGGCTAACTAATAGATGGAAGCTAGAAAATAGGAAGGGGATAGGTGGGGTGGAAATGTAAGACCAGAAAAAGGCATAATAAGCATATAAAGGCAACTACAAAACCTCTAAAAATATGCAAACCTATCTAATCTTAAAATTAAACCATTTGAAATGACAGTTCAAAAACACATTCAAATAACCCAAAAACTTCCTTCAAATGTAGTTCCAATGCTCTCCTTTCTTCTCCATTGAAATGGATGATTGTTGCAGTTTGACAATGACAAGATGCACAAAAACTTGAAAGCAAAAAAATGGTGATAATGAGAGTGTACTAGGAGTGTGGTTCATTTGATTGAGAAAATTGAATCTCAGTTTATAGGAGAGACTAAATTGCAGAATTATCAATTAGGTGTGCAAATTGGAAATTTGCATTGTTTATGACACTTGGTAAAATTGAGAGAGAAACCTGTCATATTTATGACAAATTATGACACAATGGAGGCCAAATTAGTGGGTGGAAAGATGTAAGGAAGGTAGAAGAGAAGTTGTAAGAGGTGAGGAGATGGAGGCTACAAAATAGGAAGGGGGTAGATCAGGTGGATTTATGAGGATTAAAACAATTAAGAAATGCAATATTCCTAACAAATAGGTAATTAGGATTTATGAAATTCAAAATTCTATAAACTAGAAATTAGCCAATTAATTAATTAGACATTAATTAATTGTGGAGACTTAGGATAGACTATGGGTTATTCATCCCAAGAGGACAAATTAGTTGATCGTTGACCAAATTGATAACATTGATACAAGATTTACATGGATTTCATGATCTTGATGAGGATTAGGAATGATTTTGATGGTTTAGGAAAAAAGATGAGGCATCAATGAAATTTGACAATGCGCTCGAAACAATGATTGATGATGAAATAACATCGATGGACTTTGACAATGCTATTGAAAAGACGGATGATGATGAGGCATCGATGAACTTTGACAATGTCGGAGGGTTGATAATGATAAGGATTGATGACGATGAGAGACATTAATGAACTTTGACAATGCTCCAAAATTGATGATGATCTGAAATAGCATCGATGAACTTTGACAATGCCTTGGACAAGATTGAAAATGATAACATCAATAAACTTTGACAACGCTATTGATGAAAATGGTGAAATTGATAAGACCCTGATTGATTGATGATGAGGCATTGATGATCTTTGAAAACACCAGAGGATTGATCAAGATTGAATCAATGATGACAACATTGACAAGGATTTGAAAGTGATTTCATTAGGCATCAATGATCTTTGACAATGTCGTAGAATGATCGAAAGAGTTCGGAATGATAGTGGACCGATTCAAACTGATTTAAGAAGGTTTGGTATGGTTTAGGAACGTTTAAGATCGCATAGGTATTGGTATGGTATAGGAACGTTTAGGATCCCAATTTCAGCATCAAAAACCACCAACAAAATGGCGACTCTGTTGGGGAATTGAAATTAATTTGTATTAAGTAATATAAGGTTTTTCAAGTTGAGCTAGACTCATGGCCTGCTTACTTATTTTAACCAGTCAGTTGACCATTGATAGTACAGAGTTATATTTGCTTATCCCAAGGATTTGTTTTACCATTGAAAATTTGTTGGGATTTGCTTAAGCAACTTGTTGTTATCTTCTGTCCCGTGAAGTCCTTTGTAGCACAATTCATATTACTCAAATTTAGTGTATATTTTCCCAGCTAAGTGTTGGGTGGCGACTCGAAGAAATCTCTACATCAGTGCTTAGTAATAAATCATTTTTAATACACATTATTTTAAATGAGTTATAAGAATACTAGATCCAGGATGAAGAATTGTCCTGAGGATAATTTGGAAGGTGAGATCCCATCTCCTTCCAGAGCTGGTCAGTCAATGAATGAAACTGTTGATGGGAATATTTCTCAAACATGGAGGCAAAAGAAAAACACCAGGATAGAGAATCCCATTCCACCGAATCAGGAGAGAAATGCATCAGAAGTTGAACAGGGTGCAGATTTGGGATTGGGAGTGTATGGTGATTATTATTCTCAAAGCGAGAGAGGTGATGATGGACCAAGATATACCAGGCAGATAGTCCATAGTAAACCTCAAGGATATGAAACAAGGTCTAGCAGTAAAAGCAGAGGTGAAGAGAATAGGAATGCCCCTAGTGCTCCGAGCTCTCCCTCATTACACAGACCTCATCCCCACAGCCACAAGAGAAAGAACCATCATTGAGGGAACCTCTGAATCTGAAACTACTCTCCTAGATTCTGAGGAAATTTTTGAAGAAGTTGGTGAATTAGAAAGGAGAATCCATGAGCAAATTGCCATAAGAAAACAAAGAGAAAAGAAGAAAGAGGATAGGATCAGGTAAGCCCAAATCAAATCTAGACAGTTGAAGAGTTAATTGCTAGATTTAGAGGAAATCAATTCTGTTGTTGCACCTGCAAAGATTGAATATGAGCCAGTTATCCAACAATTGTATAATACACAAAAGCCTAAGGACAAGGGTAAGCAGAAAGTTGTAGGAGTTGAAATAAATGAGCCTATAAATAAAGGGAATCCAGTGGACCCAATGTTCAAGTTGGATACTGATTTGGAAAGAGCTAAGAGGGAGAAGGAGATTATAGCCAAAGAACTAGAGAACGCAGAATTGGATGCTTCTGCTCTGGAAATGAAAAAGAAGATTGAATTTCTCAAGCAAACCACTGGTCCTCCTATTATTACTGCTTCCTCAGCACCTGTTACAAATGTTGAAGTACCTCTAAATTCAGCAACAAATATGCAATCACCAGCTGGTCCTGGGAATTCTACCACATCCAATGTTACATCATCAACTTCCCAAAGTACCAATTCAACCCAAAAGACACCTGTCTATGCAGAAGGTATAGGCAATTTATTTTCCTTGGTATTGTAGCTTGTCCTAATGAAATTCCAAAAGAAATTAGGGACAAACTTCCAAAATTTGCTGGTAATAATGTTATAACATGTGAAGAGCACTTGAAGAAGTTTATTGATATGATGGATGACTATGAAATTGGACATGATGATGTGATGATGAAATTGTTTGTTCAATCACCAACTAAGGATGTCAGGGATTGGTTTAGAGGACTGCCCCATGATTGTCTAGGATCCATGAATGAAGTAAAAGATTCTTTTAGGGATCAATATGCTGACAAGACAAATGAAGATTTTATGTTGAATGAGTTCAACAACATTAAGAAGAACTCAAATGAAGATGTTGTTGAATTCAACATCAGATTCCAAAGAGCAATGCACAAATTGTTTCAAGTAATGAGACTAGACGATAAGGTATGTCTCGCAACTTATTTGAATGCTTTTGATGCAAAGATGGGATATCTCCTAAGAGAGAAAAACCCTAGAAATATTAGGGAAGTATATAAGATAGCAGTGAACATTGAAACAAACAGAAGAGTGTCAGGGAAGGTAGGTAGAAGGGAAGATTGGAAGCCAACAAGGTTTAATAAAAAAGAATTAGACAAACCTTCAAGTGCTAAACCTAAAGAAGATGATAGTCTCAACCAGAGATTCTAAATGCTCTGAAGGATTTAAAGCCTGGAGAGAGTAAGAACAATAGGGCTTCAAATAATGACAAGCCATCCTATGGTAATTTCAATAGACAACATAGGATGCAAAATTATCCTTACACTACCCAATGGAAAGATGGGAGACCTATTCTCCCATAGCAGAAAGATAAATCTGATGACAAAACCCCTGACCCTTTACATAAGACCACTGTTAATATGTGCAATGATAATTCTTGGTGCATGGCTTGCCAATCCCCTCACAATCATGATTATTGTGTCATTGCTGCAAGAATATCTGCAAGTGAAGATCAGGAGGATGATGAGGACAAATTATATGATGATAATGGTTGTGCCATGGCTTCTTCACATTTGTGGAATGAAATGGTCTCGATGATGAAACCAAAAAACAATTTGCAACATGATTCTAATATACAAGAATGAGAAATTGATAATATGAGGTGCAATGTTGAGAAGGGTGATGAAACCCCTGCTTATAGGAGACCCTCTGATGAGGAGATTGCTCAGATTACAGCAAATATGGTTACTCAAGCAAGGGGTAACTATAAATTAAGAAATAGAACGGTTGGGAATGCAGATGGAAAGCCTGCAAGTATTTTTGTTAAAGAAACCAAAATTAATACCAAACAACCACAAGAAAAGGAAAAGCAAGCTGAGGGTGCCAAGAAGGTTTTGGTTAAAAAGGCAAATAAACCTGCTGGTCCGAATATTATGTATACAGAAAAAACAAAAACACAAAAAAATTTTGTGCCTCCTCAAAAGGAAAATAAACAACAAAAAAAGGATAAATCCAAATTAGCTTCTCAAATGGAGGATGAAGATTGTGTAAATGGAGGATGAAGATTGTGTAAATGGAAAGCAAGACATATCTGATATGAAATATACCCCTGTTGATATGGGGCAACTCCTATCCCAAATTATTGTCAAGGTTCCTTTACTGGAAATGATGAGAATAGGTGAACATAAGGAGAAAGCTTTAACATGGGTGAAAGGTGTTAGTTCAACAAAGATTCTTGGACCAGAGGCAAACAAGAAAATGTTAGCTCCACAAGACAAACTTGTAAATAAGCCAAAGGAGTTGGAGGAGCTTGTTTCAAAGACCCCTCAGATATATCTGGATACAAATGTGGTTAGTACCTCATTGGGGACTGTAGATCCTTTTTTTCCTAACTTTGCTTATAAATGGAAAGATGTTAAAGAATTGTATGATTAACTCTGGAGCATCTAATACTGTCATGCCTGCTGAGGTGATGAAATCAATGGGATTAAAGGTGGATACACCACATGGAAGGTGTCAGGCCATGGATTCTAGAGAAGTGCCTTCTAGTGGCACTATTAAAGCCTTGCCTTATAAGCTGGCTGCATACCATGACAAAATACTAACAATGAATGTACTAGTTGTGGATATTTCCCCCAATATGGAATGCTATTATCAAGAAAATGGAGTGCTTCAATGGGAGGAAGTATCCAGTGTGATCTATCATTTGCTACATTTAATATTGCTGGTGAGAACATCAAGGTGTCCAAAGAAACCAGAACTCCTCACATGATTGAGGAAGAAGAAGATGACAACATGAATTGTTTCCTAGACACTGAGATGAGATCTTTCCAATTGCAGGAAAAGCAGGTGGAAGGAAAGTTACAACCTATACTGTTATCTGAGGATGAAACTAATTTATCAGAACAAAATAAATTATGGGTTATGTATTTTGATGGCGCTAGTTTAGGGAGGGAGCTGGTGCTGGAGTTTTGTTAATAGCTCCCACAAGTAAACCATTCAAATTCTCAAACACACTATTATTTACATGTACTAATAATGTTGCAGAGTATGAAGCTCTATTAATAGGATCGAGATTGGCTTCAAGGCATGAAAATAAATGTCTTAGAGTTATTGGAGTCTCTGAATTGATAGTGTCTCAAATCATATCCAAGTATGCTTCAAAAAATCACAGATTGAAAAAATACCGAAATGTTGTCTAGGATGAGCTAGAAAATTTTGATGCATTTGGTATTGAGTGGATGGATAGAAGTTAGGACAGAATGACAGACTTGTTAGCTAATATTGCTTTGAGGCTGGAAGATGTTACATTTGCTGGAATCTCTGGAATAGAGGTTCAATCTAGGCCTTCAATACCAAATAATGTTGATAGTTGGCAAGTTTTTGATGATGATGTGGATATCTTGAGATTTTTGCACTATGAGACAAACTTTGGAGATAAGGAAATAGATTTCAGTGGATATGTAGAGACCGTGGATGGAAAGGATACTATCTTAGGTAAGGAAGTTCTACATTTAAAGTCAAACAAAGTCCCGAAGGGATTAGTTGTGCTTGAGAGAGCTTTTGACAACAAAGATAAGCCATACTCTGTTAAAAGTGTAAATAAACCTGAGGATTTGGAGGAGGTGAACAGTTGAGGTTCCTAAAAACTTATTTATTGGAAAGAAGATGTCACCCAAAGTAAAAGAGAATCTGATCAATCTCTTGAGGAAGTATAAGAAGGTTTTTGCATGGACATATGATGATCTTAAAGCATACAATGAGGATTTGTTCCAACACGAGATCCCTCTGAAAGAAGATGCCAAGCCTTTCAGACAAAAGCAAAGACCTACAAATCCCACATTGAGGCCCAAAATGAAGCAAGAACTAAAGAAGTTAAAGGATGCAGGGATAATTAAACCCATTAGACATTCTTCTTGGGTTTCCAACTTAGTTCCTGTAAGGAAAAAGAATGGAGACATAAGGTTATGTGTGGGTTTTAGAAATTTAAATATCTCTTCCCTCAAAGATAATAATGCTCTCCCTAATATGGAAAATATGCTACAGAGAGTTATTGGCTATGAGTTGATGTCCATGATGGATGGATTCTGGATATAATCAGATAATGGTTATAGAGTCAGAACAATTCAAAACTACTTCCACTCTACCTTGGGGAACATATGTTTATGTTAGAATGCCTTTTGGCCTGATAAAGTCGTTAACACCTATATGCCACGTGTCCAGATCAGATTTTCGAAGCCTGTGTAACTTAATTTTCATCAGTGATTGTGTTTTAAAGTGCTAAAAAGTTTAAATCTGGGTCGTCGATGGAGAATTTCACGCCAAATGTAGCTGTTGCAACAGTTTTTCAAAAATTTAAATCTTATTCTCAAAAGTTTTCATGTTCGTGGATTCAAATCTTGTCTCAGAGCTATAAATAAATCGATCTGATCTTTTGAGACAACAACACTAGGCCCAAGAAGAAGAAGCCAACAAACCTGGATGTAATAGATGAGGAATGAATGGATAAGGCACTTGATAAATAAACACAGGGAGGGTAATTATCATCAAGAATGGTGTAGGTTAGCCTGTATTGGCGGTCATTATGTCTCGTAATAACTTTCAGTTACCTTGAACATCTGTGGATAAAGGTGTCAACAGCAAAATATCCAGAATGATTGCAAATCAACTACTCAAGTTCTTCTCCTCTACCGACTGAAATTTCTAATTGTTTTTGTCTTCTAGCACTTTTTGCCTTTCCTAGCCATTCGAAGCTTGTTGCATCCTGTTTTCTTTAAGGATTATGTTGGTTCCCAAAACTACAGATTGGAAATCCAAGAGCTTGCCAATTCTCCAATAGAATTCCAAATCAATTCTGGCCAACAAACGGGAATAATCCAAATTCCCCTGCGCTTTAGGCTTCGCTACACC
>MU223225.1:10136199-10172698 GCA_018584345.1 Thuja plicata
GCGTGGCTCTTCACTTAAGCGCAGATAAGTATAATGACATGGCGGGGATTTGTTTTACCCATGACTTAATCAATGTTTGCTCGACTTTAAACAAGTCACAATGTTTGCCGATAACACATATATGTTTAGTGTTTAATAACACGTCAGTGTTTATATAAACCAATAGTAATATGTTTGGTGTTTATATAGACCGATAGTAATATGTTCGGTATTTAAATAAAACGTTTATCAAGTCAATAATATATGCCTTTCGATCAGAATATAATAAATAATGATAATCAATAATAATGATAATTATTATCATTGTTATATTATAATAATAATAATAATAATAAACTATATATATCTAATATATAATAGATTTAAATAATAATATATATATTAATGTAGACATATATATATATATATATATATATATATTAATATATATTATTATTATATCTATTATATAGATATATCTCATAATTTATCTATAATCACTATTTTATCTGATCGATGCTATAAATATCAACAACTAGACATGTCACAATAAGGAAACTATTAGTCTCTGATCAGTGCCTTATCCATTGGCCAATACTCCAAAACAAATACAATATGCAGAAGTCAATTATTATCAGAGATTCCAAGCCATAAACACAATTATCCCAACCCATACTACTTATAAAATCCTAGTGTATATCAAGATGAATCTATGTATTAATTAGAGCATCATTTAATTTGATCCTTGATCAAAACTCTAAAACAACTACATAAACACAAATAAGCTCTATGCTAATGAATTAGAAAATTCATAACTCATAAGATAAACACCATAGGAGAGATTGAAATCTAGATCTTTGTATTAAGTGTAAAGAATCATACTTTTGTATACAAGATGTAATCATAGATAACCACTTCAATAATATGCTATTACAGATCTTCAACTTTATTTCTAATTATGAAAACCTGTCTAGTACAATTCTGCTATACCCCCTGACTGAAAAACTTCACATATACTTACCAAACTCAACTTTCCAACCCTTTTCCAATGATCTTGGGAATCCTTTTATAGAAGAGGATTGCAACAAGCTACAAATCAATTGGATAAAAGACAAAATGTATGACTCATATAAAAGATAAATACA
Organism: Thuja plicata; assembly: GCA_018584345.1. NCBI lineage: Eukaryota > Viridiplantae > Streptophyta > Pinopsida > Cupressales > Cupressaceae > Thuja > Thuja plicata. The sequence continues at coordinate 10,137,324 of MU223225.1, forward strand.
CAAGTGAAATGATAACCACTTTGTTACAAGATTTTTTTCAAGTATTGTGTTCTCTGACCACATGATCCTTGCAACTGCTTCAAATTTGTTCTGAGCCCGCCATATGGAACTTGTTGCCTTATTTGAATTTTCGCGGCCCAAGGTTCAGTAAAATTACTTTATCAAAGGAACCAGTTTAAAACGCCACCATAGATATCTGCAACTTCCTATCAAATCATGCAGCCAGCAATAGTTGACGAAGACTACAATCGACTTGGACACGTGTCCATCAGGTGCAATGCCTTGAACACTAGATCACGATCATCTTTTCTCTGAGGCTTTGCACTGACCGTTGGATTAAGATCTACTAACAACTCCTTTAACTTTACCCTCAGCTTCGTACCTGCAAGCCCCACAAACTTATGAAGGACATGTGGCCGTAAGGCGCAATGCAGAATTTCCACCATCCTATGGTAATTTCAACCGACAGTCTAGGATGCAGAATTATCCCTATACTACCCAATGGAAGGATGGGAAGCCTATTCTCCCACAACAGAAAGACAAAACTGATGACAAAACCCCTAATCCTCTACATAAAGCCACTGTTAACATGTGCAATAACAACTCTTGGTGCATGGCCTGCCAATCCCCTCACAATCCTGACTATTGTGTTGTGGCTTCAAAAATATCTGCTAGTGAGAATCAAGAGGATGATGAGGATGAATTGTATGATAATAGTGGTTGTGCCATGTCTTCTTCACATTTGTGGGATGAAATGGTCTCTGATAATGAGACTAAAAAACAATTTGCATCTTGCTCATTGAACATAAAAGAAACATATTATCAGCGAGATGATTCTGATATAGAAGAATGGGAAATTGATAATATGAGCTGCAATGCTGAGAAGGGTGAGGAAACCCCTGTTTTTAGAAGACCCTCTGATGAGGAAATTGCTCAAATCACAGCCAACATGGTTACTAAAGCAAGGGGAGCAAGGGGCAACTATAATTTAAGAAATAGAACAATTGGGAGTGTAGATGGAAAACCTGCAAGTATTTTTATTAAAGAAACGAAAACAAATACCAAACAACCACAGGAAAAAGGAAAACAGGCCGAGAGTGCCAAGAAAATTTTGGTTAAAAAAGCAAATAAGCCTACTAGTCCAAATATTGTGTACAAAGAGAAGACCAAAACACCAGAAAATCTTGTGCCTCCTCAAAAGGAAAGCAAACAACAAAAGAGGGATGAGCCCAAATTGGCATCTCAAGTTGAGGATGAAGATTGTATAAATGAAAAGCAAGATGTATCTGATATGAAATATACCCCTGTTGATATGGAGCAACTCTTGTCCCAAATTACTGTCAAGGTTCCTTTATTGGAAATGATGAGAATCGGTGAACACAAGGAGAAAGCTTTAACATGGGTAAAAGGTGTTAGTTGTACAAAGATTCTTGGACCAAGAGAGAATAAGAAAATGACAAATCCACAAGATAAATCTGCAAACAAGCCAAAGGAGTCTGATGAACTTGTTTCAAAGATTCCTAAAATTTACTTGGATACAAATGTTGTTAGTACTTCTTTAGGAACTGTGGATCCCTTTTTCCTGACTTAAGTAATAAATGGAAATATGTTAAAGAATTGTATGATAGATCCTTTGGAGCATCTAATATTGTCATGTCTGCTGAGGTGATCAAGTCAATGGGTTTAAAAGTTGATACACCCCATGGAAGATGTCAGGCCATGGATTCTAGAGAAGTGTCAGTGATTGGTACTATCAAAGCCTTGCCTTATAAGTTGGTTGCATACCCAAGTAAGGTACTAACAATGAGTGTATTAGTTGTGGACATTCCCCCCAATATGGAATGTTGTTATCAAGAAAATAGAGTGCTTCAATGGGGGGAAGTATTCAATGTGATCTATCATTTGCTACATTTAATATTGTTGGTAAAAACATTAAGGTGTCCAAAGAAACCAGAACTCCTCACATGATTGAGGAAGAATAAGATGTTAACATGAATTGTTTCCTAGACACTGATATGAGATCTTTCCAAGTGCAAGACAAGGAGGTTGAAGGAAAGTTTCAACCTACACTATTATCTAAGGATGAAACTAATTTATCAGAACAAAATAAGTTATGGGTTATGTATTTTGATGGTGCTAGTTCTAGGGAGGGAGCTAGTGTTGGAGTACTGTTGATAGCTCCCACAAGTAAAACTTGATGAACTATAACTGATTGAATGTTTGAAGATGTTAAGTTGATGATCACCAAGCTACAGAAAGTTAATGCAAGACATTAAATCAGTTAATGTATTGTATTGTCATTGATGTCAACTTGATATAATCTGAGTGGTTATATTCAAAGTGGCAAAGACTTCAGAGAACTAGAAAGATAAAGGTTATGCTTTCAGTAATGCATAAAAGATCAGTATTCACTAAGTGACTATAAACACCAACGGGCAGTGCACCCTGACGGACAAAGAAACCCGAGAAGTCACAGTGTTGCCCGAGCAAGAAACCCAACAAGCATTACTGACAAGAAGAATCACAAGCATTACCGAGGAGCAGAACTTCACAGTGATGCCCGACGGACAGACAATCTCGACAGAGATGCTTGAGGAGAACTGAAGTGTTGACTGAAGCTAACAAGGAGTTAAAACACCGAAAGGAACTGAAGTTCAGAAACGACAAAAGACTTAGCTAGCAAGAGCTAAAGGAGTTAACTGGTTGTTAATATTGTTTTCATCGACAAGTTAAAGCCAGAGATAAGAGAAAGATTTAAAGCTGTTTTATTCCAGTTGTCAAGGAGAAATCTACGGGATAAAACTGAAGTAAAGTTTTAAAGCAAGATTGGCTAGAATTGTGGATCACGCCAAGAACAAGAAAGTCAAGAACTGAGAAACAGTGAAATCATGTCTATAAAGAGACAATCTAATTCATTGAGAATAAAGGGGGTGAATAGAGAAGAAGGATGCTGGAGAGAAACTAGTGAAGAACAACTTCATACAGTCCTGATCAATCAAGCTGAAGAATAGAGCTAATTCTGCGGACACCGAGCAACAGAGAAGCACAGCATCACCGAGCAGAAAGAAGTGGAGCAAAGGTATTAAAAAGATACATTGATCAGAAAGGTATTATGAGCTTACAATAGATCTGAAAATCTGCAAAGTATAGTTGTATATGTGAACATATCATTTACTGTTTCAATTTAACCATTGAATAAGAAAGTCTCTTAACCGACTAGGACTTAACAATCCTTTCTATATTGAGATACATCCTAAGGAGTATCAAAAGGTTTGGTCATGAAGATAGCATGAGATGTCAGATACCATTTGACAAACTACACTGGGTTTGGTCATAAAAGATAGCATAGAGATGTCAGTTATCAAGTGACAAACTATTCTATTTAAATCCTCTAACAAGGTCACACCTAACAGTATGTTTTTGTAACCTTTAATAGGGTTGGGTCTTCACCGAGCTCACTTCAGAAGAGTAAAAATTTTGGGTTACCGGTCCCAAGTGGTTTTTCCCTTAACAGGGTTTCCACGTTAAAAATCCATGTGTCAATGTGTTTATGAGTCATTACTTTAGTGTTTTGCATTACACATAGCTAATCTAGATTGATCGGTATATACTAAGTTATTTACTGCATTTCGGTAAATGAAAGACTGCTAATTGGTAAATAGTAAGAATAAGGTTTAACAGTGAACTCCGAGCAGTAGTTATTTGTTGAGATTATTTCAAAGCATTCATCTTGTAGGACTGAAGATAACTAGAGGCTTATAATTGTGGTAATAAGTTTTTGGGTTAATTTATTGGAATGTTTTTTAGGCCACTGATTCACCCCCCTCTTAGTTATTCTAACAATTGATATCAGAGCTTGTGTACTTAGAAAGGGAGTTTAACAACTCAAGCAAAAGATCACAAGATGAACAAACGAGATGTGCCCAAGTTGAAACAGGACAACTTTGCATCATGGCAAAGCAGGATAAGACTCCACCTATCAGGTATTGGAAATGATGTCACTCAATACTTGGATACCGAATTTGTGTTGCCTACAGGAGCTCACACACTTGAGCAGTTAAGAGAAAAGCATGAGCATAATTCTATGATGATAGAACTTGCTTCCTCACTCTCCGATGTTGAATTTGAAGATGTCAAAACCTGCACCTCTGCAAAGAAAATGTGGGATAAATTGAAGCTAGTACATGGAGGAGATGCTAATGTACTAAGAGCTAAGGCAGAAAGCCTAAGAGGTAAATTTGATGACCTAAGAATGAGAGAAGGAGAAAATATCACTCAGTACAGCTGCAGAATAAAAGTAGTCAATGCTATCCGAGGAGTTGGAGGCATACTTGAAGAAGAGACAGTGGTAAGTAAAATCCTAAGAACCTTACTGTCTATATATGCTATTAGAGTATCTGCTATACAAGAAATGAGAGCAGTAGAAAACAATAATGTCACTCTAGATAGTTTGGTTGGTAGACTGATTTCATTTGAGATGAATAACTTTGATAACAGTGTCTTACCATCTATTGAGTCTGCATTCAAATCTTCTTTGAAAATAAGTAAGTCAAGTCACAAACACACTATTAGAAATGATAGTGAAAGTGATAGTGATGACCAAGATCTTGATGAGATTGAAGCACTAATGGCTAGAAAATTGCAGAGAGGCAAAGCTAGATACAAAGGTAAATTACCACTTATATGTTTTAATTGTAAAGAGATTGGATACTTTGTTGCTAGATGTCCTAACAGAAGAAAAGATGACAGAAGTAATGATAGATCATATGAAAAAAAGTTTGATAGAAGTGACAACAGAGATTACCGAAGCAACCGACAATCTGACAGAAGAGATACCCGAGACTACAAGGACAAAGGGAAGAAAGCTTGCTACCTAGCTGAGAACAGAGATGGAGATACTGACACTGAATCTGATGAAGACATTGAGATGGTATTTGTGGCCATGAAGGATGATTCAGACGAAGAAGAAAGGTATGTAGAGACTGCACTCATATCTAAGGTTAATAAGAATGATGTCTGGATCATAGATAGTTGCTGCACTCACCACATGACCTGTGATAAACAAAAGTTTGAAACTTTTGAGTACTATAATGGTGGATCAGTAAGAATGGGAAATGACACACCTTGTCCAGTTGAAGGTAAAGGAACTATAATGTTGAATAACTTGATCAAATGTGAAAATGCATACTGGGTAAAAGGACTTAATTATACTTTGTTGAGTGTTTCACAGCTGAATAACACAGGTCACCGAGTAGCATTTGAGAATAAAAAGGCAAAGACCTTTGATGAATCAGGAAGGTTGATCGAAATTGGTGAACAAACAAAAGGTAACCTATTCTATCTTGATGATATAAACACTACTTGTTTGATGGCTAGAAATAAAGACATATGGCTATGGCATAAAAGATTATGTCATGTGAGTTTTGACAACATGATTAAGATAAACAATAAAAAGAAAGTAAGAGGCTTACCGAGCATGTCAGAGCCCGAGCATATCATGTGTAAGAATTGTCAAAAGGGTAAAATGACAAAATCTAGTTTCAAGAGCAAAACCCATACATCTAATGCTATTCTAGAACTAGTCCATACTGATCTGTGGACCCGTGAGAACAAAGAGTTAATATGGTGATAGATATTTCATTCTCTTTGTTGATGATTATTCAAGAATGATGACAGTTATGTTGTTAAAAGAAAAATCAGAAGCATTCAAGATGTTTAAATAGTATAAAACTATGGTAGAAAAATAAAGTGGTAAGGAATTGAAATGCTTAAGATCATATAGAGGAGGAGAATTTATTTCGGATGAATTCACTAACTATTGCAATGAGCATGGAATTAAAAGACAGGTTTTTTGCACCAAGAACACCACAGCAAAACGAGATTGCTGAAAGGAGAAACAGATCCATTGTTGATTGTGCAAGAACACTGATGATAGAGAAAAGCATCACTCAAACATTTTGGAGGGAAGTTGTCAGTACTACTGTCTACACATTGAACAGAGTACAATTGAAGAAAGACACCAAGAAGACACCCTATGAGCTTTGGTATGGTTACACACCCAATGTAAGTTACTTCAGAATCTTTGGTAGTCAATGTTATATTTTGAAAGATGATAGAAATGGAAAGCTTGACTCCAAAACTGATGGAGGTATCTTTCTAGAATATTCCACCAAGAGCAAGGCTTATAAATGTCTTAACAAGTCCTCTAACAAAATCATTGAAAGTGCAAATATCAGAATAAATGAATATGCAGAGACAAATGATGAGGAAAGCATAAAAGAACCAAAAGACTACAACAAGTTTGTTTACACTGAAGAACCTAACACTCTAACCGAGCAACAGAGTATCGCTCCTGAGCAACAGAACATTGCACCCTAGCCTTAGGCTGCAATTACCGAAAATCAGGAAAATCCTCAAAATGATGTTCCGAGCGATGGAGATCAGAATGAAGGTCAAGATGATGATCAGAATAATGAACAAAGAACTGAACCGATACTTGCAAAGTATGTCAGAAGACATCCACAGAATCAGATAATAGGAGACAAGAAGGCTAGAATGAGAACAAGAAGTAAGTCACTAAACACTAGATGTTTAATTTGTGATTTTCAGCCTAAATCTGTTAATACTACACTTGAAAATGAAGAATGAGTCAGTGTTATGAATGAAGAAATAGAACAGATTGAGAAGAACAGAACATGGACATTAGTACCTAGAATGTCATCGGTACCAAATGGATATTCAGAAACAAGTTGAATGAAAATGGAGAAGTCACAAGAAACAAAGCAAGGTTACTATGCACAAGAAGAAGGTATTGACTATGGTGAAACCTTTGCACCCGTTGCTAGACTAGAAGGAGTAAGACTCTTACTTGCTTATGCTGCATTCAAAGGATTCAAGGTATACCAGATGGATGTCAAATTTGCATTCCTAAAAGGAATACTGGAAGAAGAGGTATACATTGAACAACCAGAAGGGTTTGTTGATCCAGACAAGAGAAACATGGTATGTAGACTACATAAAGCCTTGTATGGATTGAAACAAACACCTAGAGTCTGGTATGAAAGACTTCACTCCTATCTCATAAGCATTGAATTTGTAAGAACAAGTGAAAATAGCAATCTGTATTTAAAAGAAGATACTGATGGTAATATTCTGATTGCTGAAAAATTTGTTGATGATATCATAATTGGGGGTAATGATATGTTATGTAAATCCTTTGCTAATGAAATGAGAAAAGAATTTGAGATGTCGATGTTTGGAGAGATCAAATTCTTTCTTGGTATACAGATTCTTCAACAAGGTGCAGGCATATATATCACACAATCCAAATACATCAAGGAAGTGTTGAAGATATTCAAAATGGAAGATTACAAGCCAGTTGGAACACCTATGGCAACTAGATGTAAGCTGACAAAAGAAGACAAATCAAATGAGGTAAATCAGACCAGATCAATGATTGGCAAACTAATGTATGTTGTTCATACAAAGTCTTTGCTTTTGTCTGAAAGGCTTGGCATCTTCTTTCAGAGGGATCTCGTGTTGGAACAAATCCTCATTGTATGCTTTAAGATCATCATATGTCCATGCAAAAACCTTCTTATACTTCCTCAAGAGATTGATCAGATTCTCTTTTACTTTGGGTGACATCTTCTTTCCAATAAATAAGTTTTTAGGAACCTCAACTGTTCACCTCCTCCAAATCCTCAGGTTTATTTACACTTTTAACAGAGTATGGCTTATCTTTGTTGTCAAAAGCTCTCTCAAGCACAACTAATCCCTTCGGGACTTTGTTTGACTTTAAATGTAGAACTTCCTTACCTAAGATAGTATCCTTTCCATCCACGGTCTCTACATATCCACTGAAATCTATTTCCTTATCTCCAAAGTTTGTCTCATAGTGCAAAAATCTCAAGATATCCACATCATCATCAAAAACTTGCCAACTATCAACATTATTTGGTATTGAAGGCCTAGATTGAACCTCTATTCCAGAGATTCCAGCAAATGTAACATCTTCCAGCCTCAAAGCAATATTAGCTAACAAGTCTGTCATTCTGTCCTAACTTCTATCCATCCACTCAATACCAAATGCATCAAAATTTTCTAGCTCATCCTAGACAACATTTCGGTATTTTTTCAATCTGTGATTTTTTGAAGCATACTTGGATATGATTTGAGACACTATCAATTCAGAGACTCCAATAACTCTAAGACATTTATTTTCATGCCTTGAAGCCAATCTCGATCCTATTAATAGAGCTTCATACTCTGCAACATTATTAGTACATGTAAATAATAGTGTGTTTGAGAATTTGAATGGTTTACTTGTGGGAGCTATTAACAAAACTCCAGCACCAGCTCCCTCCCTAAACTAGCGCCATCAAAATACATAACCCATAATTTATTTTGTTCTGATAAATTAGTTTCATCCTCAGATAACAGTATAGGTTGTAACTTTCCTTCCACCTGCTTTTCCTGCAATTGGAAAGATCTCATCTCAGTGTCTAGGAAACAATTCATGTTGTCATCTTCTTCTTCCTCAATCATGTGAGGAGTTCTGGTTTCTTTGGACACCTTGATGTTCTCACCAGCAATATTAAATGTAGCAAATGATAGATCACACTGGATACTTCCTCCCATTGAAGCACTCCATTTTCTTGATAATAGCATTCCATATTGGGGGAAATATCCACAACTAGTACATTCATTGTTAGTATTTTGTCATGGTATGCAGCCAGCTTATAAGGCAAGGCTTTAATAGTGCCACTAGAAGGCACTTCTCTAGAATCCATGGCCTGACACCTTCCATGTGGTGTATCCACCTTTAATCCCATTGATTTCATCACCTCAGCAGGCATGACAGTATTAGATGCTCCAGAGTTAATCATACAATTCTTTAACATCTTTCCATTTATAAGCAAAGTTAGGAAAAAAAGGATCTACAGTCCCCAATGAGGTACTAACCACATTTGTATCCAGATATATCTGAGGGGTCTTTGAAACAAGCTCCTCCAACTCCTTTGGCTTATTTACAAGTTTGTCTTGTGGAGCTAACATTTTCTTGTTTGCCTCTGGTCCAAGAATCTTTGTTGAACTAACACCTTTCACCCATGTTAAAGCTTTCTCCTTATGTTCACCTATTCTCATCATTTCCAGTAAAGGAACCTTGACAATAATTTGGGATAGGAGTTGCCCCATATCAACAGGGGTATATTTCATATCAGATATGTCTTGCTTTCCATTTACACAATCTTCATCCTCCATTTACACAATCTTCATCCTCCATTTGAGAAGCTAATTTGGATTTATCCTTTTTTTGTTGTTTATTTTCCTTTTGAGGAGGCACAAAATTTTTTTGTGTTTTTGTTTTTTCTGTATACATAATATTCGGACCAGCAGGTTTATTTGCCTTTTTAACCAAAACCTTCTTGGCACCCTCAGCTTGCTTTTCCTTTTCTTGTGGTTGTTTGGTATTAATTTTGGTTTCTTTAACAAAAATACTTGCAGGCTTTCCATCTGCATTCCCAACCGTTCTATTTCTTAATTTATAGTTACCCCTTGCTTGAGTAACCATATTTGTTGTAATCTGAGCAATCTCCTCATCAAAGAGTCTCCTATAAACAAGGGTTTCATCACCCTTCTCAACATTGCACCTCATATTATCAATTTCTCATTCTTGTATATCAGAATCATCTTGCTGAGAATATGTTTCTTTTCTGTTCAATGAGCCAGATGCAAATTGTTTTTTGGTTTCATCATCAGAGACCATTTCATTGCACAAATGTGAAGAAGCCATGGCACAACCATTTTCATCATATAATTCCTCCTGATCTTCACTTGCAGATATTCTTGCAGCAATGACACAATAATCATGATTGTGAGGGGATTGGCAAGCCATGCACCAGAAATTATCATTGCACATATTAACAGTGGTCTTATGTAAAAGGGTCAAGGATTTTGTCATCAGATTTATCTTTCTACTGTGCGAAATAGGTTTCCCATCTTTCTATTGGGTAGTGTAAGGGTAATTTTTCATCCTAGGCTGTCTATTGAAATTACCATAGGATGGCTTGTCATTATTTGAAGCCCTATTGTTCTTACTCTCTCCAGGCTTTAAATCCTTCAGAGCATTTGGAATTTGCTTTAGACTATCATCTTCTTTAGGTTTAGTACTTGAAGGTTTGTCTGATTCTTTTTTATTAAACCTTGTTGGCTTCCAATCTTCCCTTCTACCTACCTTCCCTAACACTCTTCTGTTTGTTTCAATGTTCACTGCTATCTTATATACTTCCCTAATATTTCTAGGGTTTTTGTCTCTTAGGAGATATCCCATCTTTGCATCAAAAGCATTCAAATAAGTTGCGAGACATACCTTATCGTCCAGTCTCATTACTTGAAACAGTTTGTGCATTGCTCTTTGGAATCTGATGTTGAATTCAACGACCTCTTCATTTGAGTTCTTAATGTTGTTGAACTCATTCAACATAAAACCTTCATTTGTCTTGTCACCATATTGATCCCTGAAACGGTCTTTTACTTCATCCATGGATCCTAGACAATCATGGGGTAGTCCTCTAAACCAATCCCTGGTATCCTCAGTTGGTGATTGAACAAACAATTTCATCATCACATCATCATGTCCAATTTCATAGTCATCCATCATATCAATAAACTTCTTCAAGTGTTGTTCACATGTTATAACATTATTACCAGCAAATTTTGGAAGTTTGTCCCTAATTTCTTTTGGAATTTCATTAGGACAACCTGGAATACCAAGGAAAATAAATTGCCTATACCTTTCTGCATAGACGGGTGTCTTTTGGGTTGAATTGGTACCTTGGGAAGTTGATGATGTAACATTGGATGTGGTAGCATTCCCAGGACCAGCTAGTGGTGGCATATTTGTTGCTGAATTTAGAGGTACTTCAGCATTTGTAACAAGTGCCAAGGAAGCAGTAATAATAGGACCAGAGGTTTGCTTGAGAAATTCAATCTTCTTTTTCATTTCCAGAGCAAAAGCTTCCAATTCTGCGTTCTCCAGTTCTTTGGCTATAATCTCCTTCTCCCTCTTAGCTCTTTCCCGATTAGTATCCAACTTGAACATTGGGTCCACTGGATTCCCTTTATTTACAGGCTCATTTATTTCAACTCCTACAACTTTCTGCTTACCCTTGTCCTTAGGCTTTTGTGTATTATACAATTGTTGGACAACTGGCTCATATTCAATCTTTGCAGGTGCAACAGCAGAATTGATTGCCTCTAAATCTAGCAATTGCCTCTTCAACTGTTCAGATTTGATCTGGGCTTACCTGATCCTATCCTCTTTCTTCTTTTCTCTTTGTTGTCTTATGGCAATTTGCTCATGGATTCTCCTTTCTAATTCACCAACTTCTTCAAAAATTTCCTCAGAATCTAGGAGAGTAGTTTCAGATTCAGAGGTTCCCTCAATGATGGTTCTTTCTCTTCTATGGCTGTGGGCATGAGATCTGTGTGATGAGGGAGAGCTCAGAGCACTAAGGGCATTCCTATTCTCTTCACCTCTGCTTTTACTGCTAGACCTTGTTTCATATCCTTGAGGTTTACTATGAACTATCTTCCTGGTATGTCTTGGTCCATCATCACCTCTCTCACTTTGAGAATAATAATCACCATACACTCCCAATCCCAAATCTGCACCGTGTTCAACTTCTGATGCATTTCTCTCCCGATTCGGTGGAATGAGATTCTCTATCCTAGTGTTCTTTTGCCTCCATGTTTGAGAAATAGTCCCATCAACATTTTCATTCATTGATTGAACAACTCTAGAAGTAGATGGGATCTCACCTTCCAAATTATCCTCAGGACGATTCTTCATCCTGGATCTAGTATTCTTATAACTCATTTAAAATAATGTGTATAAAAAATGATTTATTACTCAGCACTGATGCAGAGATTTCTTCGAGTCGCCACCCAACACTTAGCTGGGAAAATATACACTAAATTTGAGTAATATGAATTGTGCTACAAAGGAGTTCACAGGACAGAAGATAACAACAAGGAGATTAAGCAAATCCCAAAAAAATTTCAATGGTAAAACAAATCCTTGGTATAAGCAAATATAACTCTGTACTATTAATGGTCAACTGACTGGTTAAAATAAGTAAGTAGGCCAGGTGTCTATCTCAACTTGAAAAACCTTATATTACTTAATACAAATTAATTTCAATTCCCCAGCAGATTCGCCATTTTGTTGGTGGTTTTTTATGCTGAAATGATGATCAATATGTATGTATATTGATGAGTCAATCAGATCGAAGCTATAATTTAACACTGAAAGGGTATCCAATTATCAAATCAAAAATTTTCAAAACCCTCGTTAGATGCCCACTGTTTGACCTTCTCAGTCTGTATGCGATGTTTGATTGTTCGTGCGCGGCACTTAAAAGTTGTTAACGCGCTCACTGGAATGATATTACGCGTTGCTTTGAAACTTAGTGCGGGCAGTTTGATTGTTGGTACACGGTACTTAACAGTTGTACGGGACATTTGGCAGATAACCACGTGTAGTTTAAAAAATAGTACGTGCCACTTTGGTTGTTAGGCGTCACAGAACAGTTAGCACGCGTGAAAAGAATAGTGGTAGGCGTCATTTAACCAGGAAAAAGTTATCTGTCACTGTTTGATTGATTTTTTATTAAACTTGTGATCAGATTTCAAGGATGTTTTCTTGTTTGAAAAATGTAGAAACAAACACAACACACACATAAAAGTTTGTTTCTTCACTCCTAAAACCACACAAAGTGTATGTTCTCGGATGTTTTCACGGGTCTTTAACAAGAAAAACTTCCAAACAAGCTACCTAAGGTCAGATTGGCTTGTAAATAATGGCTTTAGAAGGTAAGCTTACTACTTAACCAGGTTTTAATGTAACTTTCGTTCAAAAAAAATGATGAGTTTTATACCCCTATTACAAGGGCATCCCACACACATAAAAATATGATTTTGCGCAATCCCAAAGGACTACCAGAGGAGGTGAAAATTCTCAACACCAGTTTGTCACCCACCCTTTTGAGGATGAATGCGTTTTTATTATAGTGGGTCAAATTTACCACGGCTAAGATGGTTGTCTGCCACTTGGGTCATTCCCTCTCATCATCCTCGTAAAGATGTACTCGGGAGGTAGGCAAGAAAGTAAAGCAAGAAATGAATCGAATAAGTCGGTATAGGAGTTTGATTCACTCAAAGAGTGAAGAGCATATCCCTAATGCTTTCTTCTCTTCCAAACACTTTTAACAATGTTAATTCCCACCTCTTGACAATGAGGTTTTAAAAATCAATTGTTTGGTTTATTCCCTAACCTTTCTTCCTATCCCGAAATCTAACATGTTTGGCATTTTGATCAACTTCAAGAGTTGAGAGCGTAAGAGTAATGTCTCGTTTGGTAAACAATAATAGACTCCTAATTAGACTAGTTTGGAAAATGAATGCCGCGATTTAAACAAATGCAAGCTTGTTGAGAAAAATAACTTTTCGAAGCTAGCAAAGGGCTAGGCCCATTTATGAGTATTTTTCTTGCTTTTTGACTCACCTAGTGGTGATCGTTCCCTCTCCTCCTCCAACAAAGTTAGTCAACACAACCAACAAAGTGAAAAAGAAATTGAAATGACAAAGATTAAGGATCCTTTCTAAATTGTAAATTTTTTAAAGATCCTAAACAAATTTATCTCAATTTAATGTAGGAAACTTGATTTTATAAGCATTTACAACCTTAACATAATGTTCAAAAAGTTTTTCCTCTTCTCCTAGGCTTTCCAAAATAATCAAATTATGGATTTCTTTTGCATGCTTTGAAATGATTCTTACCTCTTTATCTTCCTTGTAAACTCTCTGCTTAGGTTTCTTCACCTTTGGATGACTGCTCATCTGCAAATCAGAAAATACACAGTATTAACTCTCTGTTTTTAATAACCTGCAAGCTGAAAAAACATAGATAGCTCTACGCGTCACTTAACAGGATAATACGCGATGCTTTAAATGAATCTACGCGGTATTTTGCAACATTGCACGCGGTATTTGAAAAGTTACTACGCGCTACTTAAAACAGATCAGGCGTAAAATAACACTTAAAATGCGTTAAAACAGAGCAGCAAAGGCTTGAAACAAATTGCAAGCGTTAAAGGAAAGATTACAGACTAGGGAGGGTCTTGCACCTCTGAAATTGCAAACAAGAACTCAATTCCAATTGAAATCGCAAATTACACAAGAATAGATAACTCCACGATGTTTTTCCTACGATGCCAACCACCTCCTTATAAAGGGCTCCAAGAAGTATCTTGAAGGTTATAATGGGCCAACATCATTTTATTTATTATTTTATTATTTTGGCCCCTTTATTAATAATTAAATTAATTAATTAAATAAGTCCTTATGATATTATTTAAATTTTAGGACCACTTAATTAAGAGACTTTATAAAAATTGGGGACATTAAAGTCCTCCCGGCCCAAAGATTGCTTGACCTCAAGTAATCCGCAAATTGTTTGCCCTATGATAAGTTCTAGGATCCCAAACCATGTGTGGACACCGGTAGCCATATCCGTTGAAATCTGCATACCTCATCATGACCGCGTGCGTGTGCTCCTTCCGTTGAAATCTGCATGCCTCATCATGACCGCGTGCGTGTGCTCCCTCCTTAAACCTTCTGGATCCAATGCTATAAAAATCTCCAATAAACTTATGCTACTCTATTCTGATATAAACTACGCCCTGCCCATAGTTGCCAAGCAAATCCTCATGATCCCTTGAAGTGTAATTAAAAAGAGATTCTTTCAATGTTGGGATTAAGCTGCTTTGGGTGTGATTGAATCTTTGAGAACTGTGATAAACTTTGATCTCAACTCAACATCATGTTAATCTCTACATTTTGTATCATATCATGAATGCCTACGAATGGTGGATGCCCAACCCTTGCATGACTTTGATGGTACTGTGTAGTTATATTGTCCATAAGTTGTGGTTCAAATAGCACTTGGTTGTAATGTCCCTTTCGAGAGTCTGAGAATAATATTGGGTGTGTTTGCGCACCAATCCAATGACCTTCGGCTGGACCAAGCAAATCGTACAAAATATACAGTATCACATGGTCTTGCCAACCCATGTACGGATTGTCTGGCAATTGCATGGACTTGTCGAAGTGCGTGGCACACTTCTTCAGCAACATGTTGTACGGTAGCAGTATGGTCTTGTCTGACCCAAAGCAGAATAGGGAGGGTCTTTCACCTCCGAAACGGTAAATAACAAAACTCCAACTAGAATTCGCAAAACAAATAAAATATCAAATTCGCATACCAACAACTACCTACATGTTGGGCATAAATACCCCTTCGGAGAAACTCCTGAGGGTTTCCAAAAGAATGCCGACACGATAAACACCTACAGACAATAAGATAAAAACAGACCCCCTCCTTTAATTAATTAAAGGTCCTTAATAATATTTCTTTTAAATTGGGATTAATTAATTTATTTATTTATTCTCTATCAATTTGGGGACACTATAAATCCTCACCGCCCAAAGATTGCTTGCCCTCAAGCAATCCATCATCAAAACTCTAGGATCTCAAACTAAGTGCGGACATCGATAACTGTATCCATTGAAACTCTCATGCCGCAACATGACCACGTGCATGCACGTGGAAGTAAGCGAGAAGAGTAAAGCCCCATCAAGCTTTCGCTGCGCCACTCTGATATAAACGTTGTCAGGCCCAGAGTCACCAGGATCCCACGGAAGCCAATTATGTAATACATCGATGCTCAAATCCCAAGCCAAATGCGGACGTTGGTAGCAATATCCGTTGAAATCTCTGTGTTTCTTCTGGATCACATGCACATAGTTGGATTTAGTCGGGACGAATAAACCATCATCAAGCTTTCGATGCGCCACTCTGATATAAACATTGTCATGTCCAAAGTCACCAGGATCCCATAAAAGCCAAACATAAACCACATCGACGCTCAGATCCAGAGCCTTCAGGCTATGATACTCACCATCAACACCGCGCAAGTAGATCTTGTTGCTTCTACTGGGAAGTCCTTCATATGAAGAAAACGTGGTCAGGCTGGTCTCATGCCTAACTAGAGGGCAATCACCAAATTCACACAACTGCAAACATCCATCTATAGAGTCGGTCTCTTTGCCACCTTGGAGGACGTGTTTGCGAACCATGATTTTGTTTGTGATTCCAAATCATTATCCATGCTCTCCTGTAGACTATCCCTAACGTGGCCTGCATATTGCCACCTCTGAAATTCCACCTCAACACTGGCAAGCAGTTGCTCAAAGGCATCCCCTTCCAGACACTCCTTTTGTTCTTACCAATATGCTCTGTCGCAGGATTGAATGTTGCCTTGCAACGTTAATGTCAGATCGTAAGGAGGAAAAACTGACTGTTCGTCGTACAGGGTGAAAGAATTGTCCGAACGCGTTGCCAGGAGGGATCGTACGGTAATACAGATATGATCGTACAGTATGCTGATTTTTTCGTAACACGCTACAGTTTGCCACTTGTTCAAGCTGCCAAGGTCGCAGCTCATCCGGATGGAAGTTGACGTACGTACAGTTCTGAGGGGGTATGTTGTAAGGTAACCAAGAACAGGTTGGACGGTGCCTTTTGTGCAAGACCTAAACCGTACGGTAGTATTAAGTTGCCTTCGAAATGAGATCTCTTTTGGGTCGAGTCTTCCTTCGAGCCAAGTCTTCCTTCGGACCAAGCCTTCCTTCGAGCCAAGATTTCCTTTGGGTCGAATCTTCGAGCCGAGATCTCCTTCGAGTCAAATCTTCCTTTGAGCCGAGAAAAACCTACAGACCCGTTGGTTATTGAAATGGAAAAACCAATGGCAGATGAAGGCTTATGGACTATGTTTTTTGATGGGGCCTACACCAGAGAAGGTTCAGGAGCAGGAGTGTTGCTGATTTCACCATCACGTAAAACTTTCAAATTTTCTTTTGCTTTGACATTCACTTGTACACCTACAAACAATGTTGCAGAATATGAAGCTCTGCTAATTGGTTTGAGATTGGTAAATAAATATGGTATAAAAAGCATTAGAGTGGTGGGAGACTCTGAGCTAGTCATATCTCAAATAAGAGGTAAATATGCATCCAAGAACAAAAGGTTGAAATAGTATAGGAATGTTGTTTGGGATGAAATTGAACACTTTGAGGCTTTTGGGATAGAATGGATGGATAGGAGTAACAACAAAATGGTGGACCTGCTGGCAAACATTGCTCTAAAGCCTGATGACATCACATTTGTTGGGATTTCTCAGGTTGAGATTCAGGTTAGACTTTCTATACCTTATAACATTGAAAGTTGGCAAGTTTTTTATGATGATCAAGATGTTTTAAGATTTTTGCATTGCCAAGATGGATATATAGGACGGGAGATAGATTTTAATGCTTATGTTGAAGAAATAGATGGCAAGGAAACTGTTTTTGGTCAAGAGGTTCTCAGCTTAAGTCAAATAAAATTCCAAAGGGGTTGGTTGCTCTAGAAAGAGTTTTTTATTAGAAGGACAAAATGAATGATGCAACTACTGTCATAAAGCCTGAAGGTCTTGAAGAGATTAATCTGGGAAGTGATAAGGCCCCAAAGAAAGTATATATTGGGAAAAGGATGTCACCCCAGGTAAGAAAAAATCTGTTTGATTTGTTGAGACAATACAGGAATGTCTTTGCATGGACTTGTGATGACTTGAAAGCCTGTAGGGAAGATCTATTCCAACATGAGATCCCTTTAAAGGAAGATGCTAAGCCTTTTAGGCAAAAGCAAAGACCTATCAATCCGACATTGAGGCCTAAAATGGAACAGGAGTTAACGAAATTGAGAGATGCTGATATAATTAGTCTATCAGACATTCTTTATGGATTTCAAATCTAGTGCCTGTGAGAAAGAAAAATGGAGACATTAGATTGTGTGTGGATTTTAGAAATTTGAATGTATCTTCATTAAAGGATAACTATGCTCTTCCTAACATGGAAAATATGTTGCAGAGAGTTATTGGTTGTGAACTCATGTCCATGATGGATGGGTTTATAGGATATAACCAGATAAAAGTAAAGGATTCATAACAGTTTAAAATTGCATTCACTACACCTTGGGGTACATATGTATATGTCAGAATGCCTTTTGGTCTCATAAATGCTGGGGCAACATTCCATAGAGCAATGGATGTTGCATTTGCAGATTTTTTACAAAAATTCTTAGAAGTATATCAAAATGATTTAAGTTTTTAACAGCTTATTCTAAGAAGGAAGAGCAACATTGTGAGCATCTTGAGAAGAACTTCAAGGGGACATTAGAGTATGGAATTTCTTTAAATCCTAGAAAATGAACATTTGGGATAATTGAGGGTAAATTATTGGGACATATTGTTTCAAAGGAGGGAGTTAAAATTGACCCAAAAAAAGTTGTTGTCATTGATAAAATTCCCATACCCAAGAATGTAAAAGGCATACAATCCTTCTTTGGTCAAGTAAATTTCTTGAGGCGTTTTGTTACAAATTTTGCTAAGAAGAGTAGGCCTATTTTTAAAATGTTAAAGAAAAATGCTAAGCAACCCAGGCTTTTCAAGAGATAAAGCAGGCAATCAAGGATGCCCCAGTGCTTAGAACTCTAGATTATTCTAAGCCCATGAACATTTTCTCTTTTGCATCATTCCACACAATTGATGTCGTTTTATTGTAGAGGAATGAAGAAGGGTTTGAGCAACCTATTGCTTTTTTTCAGTAAGTCTCTACAAGCTACAAAAATCAAGTATGATATTAACGAAAAGCAAGCATATGCATTGGTAAAGGTTGTTAAAGCTTTTAGGTGCTATTTGATGGGTGCAATTGTGGTAGCTTATGTTCCTTCAGCTGTAGTAAAAGACATTTTTACACAACAAGAGGTGTCTAGAAAGAGATGTAGATGGATAAATAGAATTCAAGAATTTAACATTGATATGCAGATCACAAAACTAGTCAAAGGGCAGGGATTAGCAAAATTGATGGCTGAGGTAAATCTGGATGCTAATCACATAAATACTTTAGAGGAAAATCAAATACCTTTCAAATGCACCCTTGACCATTGTGATTGGTATAAAGATATTATTTATTATCTGCAAAGGATGAATGTTCCTCCAGATATGGATGAGGGCAAAAGAAGAACTCCAAAGTTGCAGGCTATTCGTTTTTCTCTGATCAGAGATGAACTATGGTGGAGAAATCATGGTGTGTTATTAAAATGTGTAGACCAAGAGCAAGCTGAGAAACTCTTGCAAGAAATACATAGTGGTGTATGTGGTGGTCATTATATGGCAAAGACTACTGCACATAAAGTTCTAAGGGCAGGGTTTTGGTGGCCTACTGTTTTTAAGGATGCTCATCAGCTTGTTAAAAAATGTGATTCTTGTCAATGTTTCTCTGGTAAGTTAAAATTTTCTGGAAATGTGTCATTGAAACCAGTAGAAGTGCAGGCCCCTTTTCAACAATGGGGTATTGATTTCATAGGAGAAATAGCAAATAAATCAAGTGGGGGCCACTCATGGATAATTGTGGCCACATATTATTTTACTAAGTGGGTAGAAGCAATTCCCACTAAAAGAGCAACCAGTAAAATAGTGATTGATTTTCTGATGAATAATATTGTCACAAGATTCGGATGTCCTAAAAGGATTGAATCAGACAATGTTATGTGTTTCAGATCTGAGGAATACACCAACTTTTGCAGTGATTATGGCATCCAAACATCTTATTCTTCACCTTATCACCCACAAGGAAATGGTCAAGTTGAATCCAGCAATAAGAGTTTACTTAAGATTATAAAGAGTGTCTTGGATAAAAACAAAAAAGTTTGGGACTCAAAATTAATGTTGGTTGTTCGGGCAGATAGGGTAACAATTAAAAAGGCAATAGGATGTGCACCATTTTATTTGGTCTATGGAATCCAGGCTAGGTTACCTCAGAACAATTTAATGCAAATGTATATTTTTGTACAAATGTATGATGATGATATAGATGATGATATGCAGCTGAGGATCAGTGACTTGACAGAATTGGATGAAACAAGAAGAGAGGCTTCTTCAAGAAATGACAAACTTCAATTACAAGTGAAGAACTTGTATGATAAGAAATCACTTACTAGACAGTTCAATATGGGGGACACTATACTAATGTGGAATGCTAAGTTGGAAGATAAAGGAAAACATGGTAAATTTGACCCAATTCGGCTAGGCCCATATATTATTCATGGAAAATGGGGAGAGAATTCTTATTTCTCAAGGAGCTGACTGGAGATATTCTGGAATTGTCTGTTCATGGACAACTCCTAAAACACTACTTTTCATAAAGTGGTTTTCTTCCATGAGCAGTAGTTAGGCTTTCTATATATATTATTTGGTTTTCTGTCTAATTTACCGACCATAAATTGCATTTGAGAAAAGCAGAAAAATCTCCTTAATGCTCAGCACACACCAGAGAAAATAATACAAATTAGCCCAATCTGTACTAAAACTACTGAATATTGTGGAGCTTGAGATGAAATATATAACAAATTAAACCCAATATAAGTAATAGTCATATTTTTAAATTTGATTCTGACAGAATTCATAGATGAAAGTAAGTAGACTTGTTCATACAAAAGATCAGTGCCTTAATCAATTGGGCAATACCTAAGATATACTTATGAATAATTTCATGACAACCTTGACCTAAGAAATTATCACTTTGTAACAATTTCTGTTGGAAAACTTCCTGCAAACACTTCTTACAATATCTGCTATAAAACCACATGAATCTACAAAATACTTTGAACAATTAATTGATTACTTGAATCAAAGTAACAAAATATTTGCATACACATTCAACAGTGCAATGAATGAAGTAAATGCTTGACCTAATTCATCCAGAATTCATACAATTCAAAAGGAGAGATATTGGCGGGAAATTGCTTATGCTCTGTTAATATTCTATTATTAAGAACTCAAAATACATCTCAAAATTTTGCCAATGACGTGACACTTTCCATTATTCTGTAACAATCCTTTACATTTCTCCAGGACCAAAAATCTATTAGACTTGACCTCTAAGACTGAACCTAAACTTCTTACTTCTGAGAGATCCTTTATTCCCGCCTTGATTTTCCCTTTTATAGAACACAAGGGAGCAACAAGCTTCAGGCTCTTGGAATGACACAGCACAAAAAGACAAAATATGTTACAATTCCTTGGAACTCGCACAAAAGCAAAAGTTCCACAAGATCAAAATGATTGATTCATCTAATTGAGAAGGTGTTCTTTTTTATTTCCTTTACCTTTCAATTATGGCGGCAACACCTCATCTTCAAATACTCATTAAGTACTTTTGTTGTCAACTTTCATACTCCAAGTATGATTGCCATTTGAACTTGATTGCCTCATCAACAATCTTCTTGTACGATAAATACTTAACCACCACCTGATTTGTTTCCTTCTCAAAATATTCCAAAAAGGAACGACACACCAACAAATTATCCACACATGCAGTTAATGTATCGGTATCTCCATCCTCACTAATATCTACTTTGGCTTTCAAAATATTAGTAGTTTGTTTCAACCAATCCTGCATCTACTTGATGTTACCTACATCAATTATATCTGGCAGCATGACCTTTTCCAATTCCTGGAATCCCCCTAAACAAGGTCCTAATTTTTCTTTCAACGGTATCAAGAAAAGCATGGAATTCTTGCATTGCAATTACCAATTCATATGTGGGCTTGATCAAAGGGGGCAGCATTACTGTCAAATTAAGTTCTTCTCAACCACTTGTCAAAAATTGGTTCCAAGATACCTTTATCCTTTGTGAATACACTTAATGCCTCACTTAGTACAGAATACAAATGATGTACACTCTTCATCCTCCTTACCATTTTAGTATTGACATGTGTCAAAAGTGTACTCACTGTCTCCTCTATTCTTTTATTGGATTGTTTCTTCTCTTGAACTAACTCTCCTTCCAATTCTCGTATTTTCTCCATTAACTGTGACCTTGAAGGTTCAGTAGAACATGTATACTCATCATATATCGATGATGCAGGAGATACTGGAATATCAACAATGGGGGAAGCTGGAACACTCTTTGAAGTTGATGGTAAAGGGGAGGAAACACAAGGAGATTGCAATATGGCTCTAGATGATCCCACTTGATGAGAACTTCTCTCATGTTGTTATCAACTTTTTTTCTTGGATACCATAGGCCACAGCAAGTTCTTCATAAAGACTTCTATATCTTTCCTTCTCTGCCTTTTCTTTCTCTGCTACTGCTTTATTGAATGCAACTGCACTAAGAGTTAGGTCAGTAGCTTCTGTACCAAAGGTATCTGTCACCCTATTCATAACCAATCCTCCTCTAAAAATAGAGGTAACTCACTATCTTTATTTCTTTCCTCACCTTGAGATAATGACCAGACAGCCAGAGCAGCATGATCCTTTCTGAAGACTGCCCCTTTCAATGCCCTTTTGGCCTCGTCCTCTGATTGGTATACTAGAGCACTTTCTTTTCTGATAGCATGAAAGGCAAACGCATCAGCAATATCCCATTCTGGAAGTATTAGAACCCCTGCATCTTCAATCGTCTTTCTCCCTTCTACAGGAGTTATTGCTTGGATTTGCTTGTTTATTTCATTTTTAACCTCACTTTCAATTGCACTTTTATCCTTGTTAGGATCTAAAGCCTGCTTCTCTTCGACCTTCTTCTTGAATTCCTCAAGTTTAGTGCCCCAAACAAACTGTATGAAAGGTCCTTCCCTTACAAAAGCATCATCAGATAAATATTTGTCACAAGCAACTCTGCTTACTTCATCCACAAGCAACATCCCACTCTAGAAGTATTAGAACCTCTGCATCTTCAATCATCTTTCTCCCTTCTACAGGAGTTATTGCTTGGATTTTCTTGTTTATTTCATTTTTAACCTCACTTTCAATTGCACTTTTATCCTTGTTAGGATCTAAAGCCTCCTTCTCTTCGACCTTCTTCTTGAATTCCTCAAGTTTAGTGCCCCAAACAAACTGTATGAAAGGTCCTTCCCTTACAAAAGCATCATCAGATAAATATTTGTCACAAGCAGCTCTGCTTACTTCATCCACTATTTTGCCTTGCACCTCATCAATACTAAAATCCCATTCCAATGGGGGCGTCGCACTTAGCATACCTGATTGGACCTCATCCTCAGTGATAATCATAGTCCCATGTTCCTGCATTTCAAGTAATTGCTTTGCAATCATCTTTTCTTGAGAACCCAAAGACTGATCCTTTGGAGATGCAATTGGAAAATTGGGAGGTAAATCTCTAATTGGGGAGTCATCTATATTAGCAACAGGTATATGCTTTATCTTTTTTGATGATGAGGGGGAAGTGGAAACATCTTGCTATTTTCTTTTTCCCTTTGCCTCCTTAGTAAACTCAGGCACCTCATCACTAAATTCTTCATCATTTAAAGGGCATGTAGTGTGAGAGAAGTGGAAACATCTTGCAATTTTCTTTTTCCCTTTGCCTCCTCAGTAAACTCAGGCACCTCATCACTAAATTCTTCATCAGTTAAAGGGCATGTAGTGTGAGAGAAGTCGAAACATCTTGCATTTTTTTCCCTTTGCCTCCTCAGTAAACTTAGGCACCTCATCACTAAATTCTTCATCAGTTAAAGGGCATGTAGTGTGAGAGTCACTGCTTTGTGGAGACTCGTCAGGTTAACTTTTACTTTCATCCTCTAAATATTTTCCTCCTTTATGATGAAGATTGTACACAATTTTTGGCAAATATGCTGGTGTTTTCTCTAGGACTGGACCCTCCTTAGGATTGTCATCCTGTGACTGCTTGTTTTGCAACATTACCTTATACATATATAACTCGCCTTCATTTGGATCTTTGGTCTCTCAACGAAAACAACCTTTTGTGCAACTATCTTTCATGTAGGTAATCTCTCTTTCTCAATTAAAATATACTTTTGATATATCATCTGCTTTTGGGTTGCTTTCACCTTATCCCACTTTTGATGTAAAGTCTGCATAATTTCTTGGAAATGATCAAATAGAGCCTTCACTTTATTCCCAAAAGGCTTGAAATCCTTTAAAGGATCATAAGTTGGTTCTTCCCCCTGGATAATATCCAACAATTTTTTATATGCTACCCACTTTTCCTTCTTCAATTCCTGATCACAGATAACATCTTCATGATAATGGAATTGATGCTCCCTCTTTCTTCTACCTACTCTGTTACAAAAGATACTAAAGAAGTCTTCAGGATCAACAACCCTCCTTACACTGACACCCATATGATAAGGCTTAAGAATTTTGTCAAAATGCTTCCACCCACCTTTGGAAATGACATAGTAGTGCACAATTGTGGAATTTGGGAAAATGGTTCCCTTTCCTCTTCCAGACAACTCTTCCTCTTGGATGCAACCCATTTTCCATAAGAACTCAGTTAATCCTACCCTAAAAGGAACCTGATAGGGTAACACATGAGGAGTTCCACTGAATCCATACAATCTAATCACTGTAGTTGCAGGGTAAAAGGGTAAATATCACCCCAATTGTGCATAATCTTCAAATTGGGATCCATCTCCAAAGGTTTGATTGTTTCATGCAACATTTTAGGAATCCTTGGTGGATTCACTTGTAACTTGGTTCTCAATCTTCATGCAAAACAATTATCAGACCTTACAAAACTAGCCTCTTTTCTATCCCACGACATATTTGTGCTCCACAACTGTACTGGCAATTGAACACCATCCTTTTCTCTTTTTAATGTCATGATTTCCTCAAAGAAATCAACATGTTTTGCCAAGAACATGTGCATTATCATGGAATACCAAAAGAAAGGAGCCTCCAATTTTCTGTTCTTAATTCCCAGCAAACCTTCATGTATCTTATCTACAACATATGAAGCAAAATCATAAATTACATGAAAGTGGGGTTGTCTAATGTGAATAGCCATGTACAGATACTCAACTAGGATCATCTCTGTGGGGTGTAAGCCAAGAACCTAACACAAAGAATAAAATACTGCAAGGAACATGGGATTGAACATACCCCTGATATAGCTCCTCTCCTACCACAGCCAAATGTGCAGGCATCAACATGCCTCTGATATAGCTCCTCTGAGCTAAGTCCTTCTGCTCAAAATCTTGGAAATCAATGGGCTCCAAAGTGGGGGATGGCTCATACAGATCAAACAATTCTTGTAACTCTTCCCTGCAAACCCTAAGGATTATATCGCCATCATTATCCTTGATTACTCTCAGCACAAGATCATATCTATCTGCAATGGCTATTAATAAATCTACATCCATGAAAACACCTAACATTACCAATTTTCCCAAATCGTACTTTCATGCATTGCAAGAAGGGGATTGTGCTTTTCTCTGTCCAAACCACAGTATGAAAAGATTCAAACCCGTTTCAGGAATAATAGCATTAGTCAAAACCTGAGCTTTATCAAACAATCCTTCTGCAAATTTTCTTCCCTTAACAATATTTTTAGCCTCGCCCCAATCATTTGTGGATTCATGAAATATATCTAGGAAATCATCAAATGGGTTTCTCTCTGTATAATTTACCTTCCCCCAATGTTTCCTTAATGGCGCCATGATTACCTAGGACTAAAACTTTTTTCTTCCTACAGCACTTCACCCTCAAAATCCTTCACACCAAGTCTTAAACTCAAGCAGACCTAGAACAGAACGTCCTACAGAACAAAACACAGAAACAACAAAAGAACAAGGCGAAGATACAGAAACTTACTGATATAAAACACGCCACCCTCTGCAACAGACTATTCAAAAACTCAAGCAAGTCGTTTCACAATCTCTGCAAAATCTTCGTAATACCTAATCACCTTATTACAGCTCACGAATTATACACTTACAAGCAATTAAAATGAAAACATTGGCACATTTTGAATTAACTTCCAGTCATATCAGCTCACATCTACTTGCAAAATGAAGCCGAATATGAAAAAACCTCGTTTAAATCTCGACCGTGGATCATTCTTCAAAAATGACAAAACGAATGGCAAGATTTTAGTCAACCAACCGTGACTCCATGTGGCATCCATCTGGCATTTTCTGTCATTCTTATTGCGTTGAATCCTCCATCACAGACCCACCACCACACTCGCCACCTTTAGTACCACGTGGCAACAGAGCGCTACAGCGCGATGTATAAAACCACTGCATCTTTTGATCACGCAAAGGCGAGATCCTTCATATCTTGCAGATCTTCAACTCTCGATGACCCCACATTACTCAATGATGTTTATTATCTCCCGAGCACCTTTTGGGACTTAATTAAAAGATCTGTATTAAAATACACATGTGCTAAAAGATAATCTTTTAAGTAGACAATACTTGAAAACCTATCCGCCATTCTTTGTCATGGATCTTAGTTGGCCATCATTAACCAATTTAAAACTGCTACGTACCTTCATTACTGTTTACTTTCCCGCCTTTGAAAATCACTAACTCAAAAACAGGTGTCACCATTTTGCTACCGCGCGATGCATGAAATACTTGCAACTCGTGATCACGCGATGGCACGAAACCATTAATTTACTCATGATTTGACTGACAGACAATTGGCACTTGTACACTTTATTAGCTGGGACAATCCTATCGTATGGGGATATGTGGCAAGCCAGCTAATCATTTCATGGGACCCACCCAAAATCAAGGCAAGATTTAGGCAAAAAGGTAAAATAAAAGATCTTTGCGGAACTTAAAATGAACAATTTTGCAAGGAGTATAAAAATGGCCCCGCCTACAGTAACATGACCCATTACTTAAGTGAATAAAGTAATACCGAAACATAAGACAACCATGGCTTAAAACAAAAATAGGGTAAGACAACCAAAACCTTAGTATTTAGAAATAGTACCACCAAGGCCACCAGCAACAAGTTTGTCCAACGAAGAAGACTCAACATCCGACATATTCCACCCGATGACCTTAGTGATATTGTGAGTTCAATGACCTTAGTGATTGTGATATTGTTCGCAATCTCAGGTAACACTTGGCATCAATCACCCCCATGCTATAAGTGACTTCCAGTGAACCCTCTCGATACAACACTTACTCTAGTTACTGTTGCCCACAT
Organism: Thuja plicata; assembly: GCA_018584345.1. NCBI lineage: Eukaryota > Viridiplantae > Streptophyta > Pinopsida > Cupressales > Cupressaceae > Thuja > Thuja plicata. The sequence continues at coordinate 10,164,465 of MU223225.1, forward strand.
GATAAGGAAACTACTCGTTCAACCGATGTCGTATCAAATCCTAGATAGGCTCTGGCAATCTTTCACGTCTCTAAACCAGTTGAATGTTGGCTAATCAAAAAGACGCAACAATAACTCTATGAAACCGCCATTGGCACAGTCCAATGACAACCTGATCACCGTTACCATATCATATCCAAGGTAGTCATTGGCAACTTCACCTTCGTGAACCAGGTGAATGTTGACTAATCCCTTACAATAGTCCAAACATTGATAATTGGCACAATTCAATGACTACCTAACATTGCATTATTATCCCAGTAGATCACTCATGGGGGTCATACATACAAGATTCATTATACTAAACAAATGGGTTAAGTATAACACAATTGACTAATTTAGGAGTCTATGCACAGATTCCTATAGGTTTGGGGTTAAGTTTCACAAACACATTATAATCACGTAAAACCAACACAAAATGGCCTTAATTTAACATGTAGCCTTAAGCAAATACTAACTACAAAGTATCCAACCCATTTACTTCCTTTAGCTTGTTAATCTGAAGCACATTATGTATTAAATAAAAGTTATAAGGTTTTCTTAATTTTTTTAATATTCTAATACCTATTTCAGCCTCATCTAAAGCCTACTAAAAGAGGGAAGCTCAAACTAGTTAGGAATAATCTTGAACCATGGAGTTATTCCACCCCCCAGACCCTTCCTCATGGACTTGAGGCAACAGGGCATCCTTTGCCCTAGGACTGCCTGCGTACCCACATCCAAACGGATCAAAGTCACCCGTAGTTCTTCTCACAAGGTCTCTCAAAGGATGCATACACAAAAGTTTCCAATTGTTAAGGTTTCGTTAAAGCTTCCTTTCAACCAAATAACATTTAATAGTGATTTAGAAATCATAATTAAGCTCATAATTTGAGCAACTCCTATTATAACACTTTCATGTTGTCGAGGTTTAAATCAAACTCCACCCATTATTATTCATAGTCTACCTTGAACGTCCCAAGGTTCATCTTATCAATACAAGGACTAGGCTTATTTCTCAATAAGAAATTAGTCATATTGCAACCATTATCATCTAACTAGACTGTTAGGGGTAATCTCCAATTAAATTGTTCGCAAACACATGTTAGGATAAATAGGGAGTCAAACTAGTTCCTTAGAACACATCTACACCATTCAACTAGGATAAAAGTCTACAAAAAATTCAAGAATATAATAGTCTTAAGGACATATGCCCAACTGGGGTTCAGCTCAAACTAGTTAGGAATAATCTTGAACCCTGGAGTTATTCCACCCCCCCAGACCCTTCCTCATGGACTTGAGGCAACAGGGCATCCTTTGCCCTAGGACTGCCTGCGTACCCACATCCAAACGGATCAAAGTCACCCATAGTTCTTCTCACAAGGTCTCTCAAAGGATGCATACACAAAAGTTTCCAATTGTTAAGGTTTCGTTAAAGCTTCCTTTCAACCAAATAACATTTAATAGTGATTTAGAAATCATAATTTGAGCAACTCCTATTATAACACTTTCATGTTGTCAAGGTTTAAATCAAACTCCACGCATTATTATTCATAGTCTACCTTGAACATCCCAAGGTTCATCTTATCAATACAAGGACTAGGCTTGTTTCTCAATAAGAAATTAGTCATATTGCAACCATTATCATCTAACTAGACTGTTAGGAGTAATCTCCAATTAAATTGTTCACAAACACATGTTAGGATAAATAGGGAGTCAAACTAGTTCCTTAGAACACATCTACACCATTCAACTAGGATAAAAGTCTACAAAAAAGTCAAGAATATAATAGTCTTAAGGACATATGCCCAACTGGGGTTCACCACTTCGTGTGTTGGTTAACTAGTAGTGTTGTTGTCCTCACCAAAGTTCAAACCTTTGTTGGGCCAATGTGATCGTGGGCTTGTGCCTTTGTTGATCCAATGTGCTCAAGGGTTTGGGCCTCAGCTTTGTTAAATGGGGATGAGGCCCCCCATTTGTGGCCTCATTGGTTCATAGCTCCAGGTCAAAAGTGTTTCATGTGGGCCTAGAGGGCGTGTCAGGCCAGCGCCACCGGTCACGTTAAAAATTTTACCAAACACTTCTTAAAAAAAAAGGACATATGCCCGATTTCCCATGCTTAGTTGACCAACATTATGATGTGTAAGAATTTCTCAATTTGAAAGGTTTATTAGTCCCATATACTAATCATAGGAGTAAAACCCTTTTAATGAACCCCAAATGGGATGGAATGTTGCAATATATTAATGCCTAATAGCATATTGTTATAAATAATTCTAATATATCAAATCAAAATACCCCGATTATTATAGATTATAATATCTTTTTGCTAACAATTATACAAAGACCCCATGTGATGTCCTACTCTGATATGATTCAATGATATCAAATATCATAATCCTATTTGTTATATTATGACATCCTTTGGATTGGGAACAAAACCTGCCAAGGTACTATATTATGGCATACAATATTCTTTAATATATATATATATATATATATATTATTGCCAAACATAAGGAATTAGAATTTAAAACGTCTTTCACTGATGGGATGCTCAGAGTTATTTAACAGTACTTCATACCAGATATCATTGTCTTTTAACTAATTGTGAGCAATGCTAATGTATCATTTTCTGAAATAACTAAGTCATGGGGAGGTTAGTATAACTGTACTTGTAAAACCAAATTGTTAGGATGGTTTTTATACTGACTAGTTTGACAAACTAGTTGGATATTATTAAAATTTCAACAACTTTCACTACATTTTGCTGCTATTTGGGTAGCTTATTTGTTTCATGCTGGTGTGTTTAGGTACTTCTTTAACATCCTTAGAAAACAGGGCAGTACCATAGATAGAAGAATCACTGGACTCTTAAAAGTAGCTGCAGCAAGCATGCAATTTCTTAAATAACCTATCTATTCTAGTGTTGGTGACTACATATGATGGAACTTTGTTCCCATTGGGCAAAAACTTAACTGAAAATGAATCAGGAAAAGTACTAGTAGGATATCTCTTTCTTTCTTCTTCTTTTTTGTGTGATGCAGTAGGCTATAATGTTTTACCTCGCCATTAAACTTTAAATCAAACGAAACATTATATTATGATCGCACCTCTTGTAGCTCACATACACAACATCCTGGCCACTTCAACGATAGTAACATCTGCTTCAATTCATAACACTCGTGATGTGGACAAGTAAAAATTTAAACTATATATTTTCCACCTTCCTTGAGCATTCATGTGGACCTAAACACCTAACCCTGGGGTTTAATTAAATGAGAGATAAAGTGGCATAAAGGTGAAAACTGCACACAGATGCCATTTCCCATTAGTTTTGTGGCCACGTTGATGGAATGTCTTAACTACCAATCACACCATAGAGTGCAATGGGTATGTCGATGGGCATTTCTATATTAGTTGGATTAGTGCCTTGTCAAATTTATACAACCAAATATGAACATGTGCATGGCAACGCCGGTAGAATGAAAAGCAGACACCATTACAAGCTACAATGTGTAAATTCAAACTAGATATCACGTATGGGTGGTTCTTATGTCTATGTATTCCAGCCAGTGCAAATACGATGTGAGCAGAAATAGTATGCTTAGGCAAGAAATTGATGAGGGAATGAAGCATGTCATGATCTGAAAAATGCAATTGACATTATTATGATACCATCTTATCGAGAAATCTTGCTGTGATAGAGGCCGTGATTTTTAATGCACAAATTTTGTACAATACCCTAGTGGAATGATACCCAATAAAAAACTTGAAACCCCAAAGAAATCAACGCAGAGAAGAAGGAAAGAATATGAAAAAGTAATGCTGAGCTAGGATAGAAAGCCATGAAATCAGTTTTTACACAGCCTGAAGTGATGACTGGACACAAAGGATAGTATGGCTTCGTAGGGGCTATAAGAGGGTTACAAACTTATAACCATGTACTAAGAATTAAATGTCAAGTCGCTAGTGTGAAAGGTTGAATTTGAGGGTCTTATCAAAAGACAATAAACAATCAAGAAAACATGATTGTGGTAGCCTTTTGAGGTGAAAAGACATTTGACCAGGATAGGTGCTGAAGGCACTAAGCTTATAGATTAATTATGGCAGGGTTCTATAGTCATGTATCTTCAAAAAGACTGAAAAGGTTTAAACACAGTTTGTTTTGATAGTCCAAATGCAGCAGGGCATAATCTTTTTTGTCTAGCTTCTAAAGTCAATACTTTGACCTATGAAAAGATTTCGTAATATGGAGGACAATACATCTTTATTGTCATAACAATTTCTTCTCTTGGCATTATTTTGAACATTGAAATTGAGATTATTTTAAGCATGTTTGGCTGGGTCTTGTAAGAAGAGACAATTCATGAAGTACAAGCACAATATTTTATTGTTTTTTTACCTGGGCGTTTGTCACTATTTTTTTGAGAAAACGTTACACAATCTATAAAAGGATGGTGAGCAAAAATGACAATCCAGGAGATGGAAATTATAGTCCCATCAATGACAGTGGACAGTGCTAAAGGACGATTAGTACAGCCTTCATGTTGAAGTGACATTCTTGCCAAAGAAATTAATGGACAGTCATAAGTCCAAACATTAAGGTTTTGTAAAAACAGTCTATAAAACCTTACAAGCAAGAGGAGGACAGCCTTTGAAAACGTTGGATGGAATGTTTATTATTGCAGCTCTATAGAAACAAAAAAGACAAACCATAGAATAGTTAGTCCTATGAAGAAAGTAAAATGCAAAAATGGAAGACATTCTAAATTGTCATATGACAATCACAAATGTTGTTTGAATTTATTAAAGCAAATTAGTCCAAGGACATGATGAACTATAGTTAGAACACTCAGTGCTAAACAAGTTGTTGTCAAAAAAAAGTTGATATTAAAGGGTTTATAGTCACCATGAAGGCAGACTTTTGAAGACCACCAGCAGTCCAAATAGAGCCACAAGAAACATCGCAATGAGGACAGTTATCCCATGACAGTCATACCAAATGACACTGAGCATGCAACAGTTCTTGATGACAGTCCCAAAGAAGATACATGACAGCGTTTTGAGGCTCAATAACATGACTCACTAACAGTTTGAGGGATAAGATGACAGTCCACTAAAGGACATTCATCCAAGGCGGCACTATGCAGAGGACAGTACTAGGAAAGGAGAAGTTTGGTAATGATGGATGATGGCAAGGTCACTGAGCAAGCAAACAATGGCAGAGATATTGTAAAATTGCAGTGATAGAGATTAATCACTGCAATTATGGAGATTGAAGAGCAAAATACAAGAGATGTCAAATTAAGGTGACAGTAAAGCACAGTGAATCTTCCAACGTATTGGACGGGATGTTTTTATCAATTAAATGGATAATATGACCCTATATATTTTTGTGAAAATAATATAACTTATAAACGAAGCATACATTGTTAAAGTTAATAGTGTTTTGATCTGATATATGGACTACCGAATGATTTTTGGCAGGTCACTGTTCAGTTTTTTTATAACAGTCACACTATAATGGTTCCTAACATCTTAATGAAATACTCATGCTAATATAACATTAATGTTAAACGCACTAGGAAGGTTTTAGGCAAGAAGTACAAACCAAACCCCTAACAAAAGCATAAGCATGTTATAATTAAATTCCAAATATACAAGAGATATTCACAATCTCCATTACCTAATTTGTTGTACTTTGGGAACATCTATTCATTGTTTTCTATGAATTTAATTTGCTTATCATGATAATTTAAAAAGCACATAAACTTTACAAAATTAAATTATGCTAAAACTGACCTATGGCAGTGTTGTTGCTATTCCCTTCGGAGTGGGTCACTTGGGTATATCTGCACACATTAGAAAGTGAAGTTCAATTTAGTAAGAGCATCTTCGTTCACTCTCTCCATGTAATCCACTCTTTCTCACCTAAATTCTGAATCGATTTTAACAATGTAATTCAAAAGCAAACAAGAGCCGCTGAAAAAGGCCTCACTCTAAATGAACGTACATTTGAGTCCACAATTACCTTGGAAGGATGTAAAGGCAAACAACTATTTACCTTCCAAGTTTCTATTGCATCTTATCTCTGGAACAGCAACAATAGCCTCGTCCAGTCTCCAATATCCCGTCTGAACTGTATTCTTCTTCACTGGGCAGAATCCTTGCAAAACTCAGAACAAAATGAAAGTTCTAACAATTTCTTACCTCTAAATAAACACCTGAAAATGCATATGAAAACTGTCCTTACCTGCAGCTTCAAGAGCACCAAGAATATCTATTTGTCTCTTGAGAGCGAGTGTAGAGTTAAAGTAGTCATGCTTGTTAAGATTAAAGGCACAGCTTCCATGGTCAAAACTTATGCCCATGATTACTAGGGCACTGTAATGAAGCACATTCTTTTTCTAACTCGCCCTCAAAATCTGCTACCTGCAAATAAGTTGCATTTGCAATGAATTTCAATGTATTGAAAACAATTTTCAGAATGCAAATATTGGTTGTTATAAGGGATCAAAATGTAAAACCTTAACTAACAATCTAAATCTGCTACCTGCAAATAAGTTACATTCGCAATGAATTTCAATCTATTGAAAACCATTTTCGGACTGCAAATATTGGTTGTCATAAGGAATCAAAATTGAAAAGCTTAAATAACTGACAGATTGTTACCTCTTTAGGTGAAAACCCAATCCCACATAATCCAACCTTCCAAGGAGGGTGCGAGTTAACAACCCACAGGAATGGCAATAGCTGCTCGATTTATGTCTTTCAAGACTAAGAATTCTTTTCTCGCCATCCTTAACCTCCCCACTGTAGGCAAAAGAAGTTGAATAAGTGAAATCAGAATTGTTGCAAAACGTGGTAACCTAACAAGACGTGATGGCATAAAATAGGACATGCATGCTTGCAAAATGGTACAACTTCTTAGCTTCTTAAATTGGCTGCGCATTGCATGGGTTCGAAATGATCCCACGGAGTGATGTTGTTGAAAATTCTTCAATCCTACCAATCTGTCAAACGTATCCATAAAAAAAGTTAAAAAATACACCTCAACCTCACTGCATTGAAGATTCTCATAGCCATAACCAAAAACACCTCACAAATTTCATTGATGAAGATTCTCCTTCTGTAATTGGAGTCGAGGCAGAGGCGGGGGGGTCGAACCTTTGGCAAGGGTTTAGAGGGCGGAGGCAGGGGAATCGACCCTGTAGACGGAGCTTTGGAAGTTGGGGCTCCGTGGCTTTCGAGCACCCCTTAAAGAGAAGATTATCTTCTGTACGGCCCTCCTGCTACTGCTCGCTACCACAAGCAATTCTGTATCTTCATCGAAGACATTGACTGTGCCATTACTCTGTCCAAAGGCACTCGACGAGGTAGGTTTGCCATTACTCTGTCTGGTTTGCTTAATTTCGATGATGGACTCTGGTCCAGCTGTGGCGAAGAGAGGATCATCATTTTTACGGGTAATCACAAGGACCGGCTTGATCCTGCGCGGCTGAAATCATACTTTTTTCCAAAAGAACAGAAATAAGAGCTGAATTCATGTTTTTTTCATACGGTAATATACAGAATAACAGAAATAAGAGCTGAATTCATGTTTTTTTCAAACGGTAATATACAGAATGGCAGAAATAAGAGCTGAATTCATGCGTTTGTCAAACGGTAAGGCCCCGTTTGTTTGGGCCCCGTTTGTTTGCAGGAATTGGAATTGGGTCAAAACCTTATTATCACAAAACCAGGTTTTGAAATCCTGGTTTTGCATCTTCGGATTTTAATTTGGACCGTTTGGTTGACCTAGAAGATGGATTAGTCAATCCATCTTCTGCGTTTGGTTGCCAATTTCGAAATTGGAATTGGAATTGACAAATTTCAACTTCCGCGTTTGGTTCTACATTTCGAATTGGAATTGGAATTTGAGTCAGACTTTATAATTTTTTATTATTATTGAATAATGTTTAATTTATATTGTGATTGATTTTGTCCATTTTTTTATTCTTTTTTATTTTTAATTTTTTATTATTATTGAATAATGTTTAATTTATATTGTGATTTATTTTGTTTATTTTGTCCATTTTTATTTTTATTTTTAATTTTTTTTTTTTTAAATTGCGCTTCTGATCATACATGTGCTTCTATATTCGCAGATAAAACATGGAAAGGATAGCTCACTCAATTCCAATTTTTTCATGCTTATGCTCATAAAAATATAT
>MU223225.1:10196042-10215370 GCA_018584345.1 Thuja plicata
CCCCCCGATACCTTTTTAACACACTGTGGGACCTGCTGACCACCATGGGTCTCCACGGTGGGAGCTGCAGGTTTCTCACGGGGGGTCTGCGGGACTCCCCGCGCCGTGGGGTTCCCACTTAAAAGGGGTCGTGGAAGTAGGGGGTGGGGCCGAGACCCCCCCCAATACATTAAATTATATTTTATTTTTGGTGGTTTTAAATTAATTTAAATTTAGTTAGCTTTTTTTTAATTTAGTTTTAAATTATTAAATATTATTTTAACTACTGTTTTTAAATATAGCTATATTTTATTTATTAATATTAATAAATTTAGATTAATTGTAATTTTAAATTGCAAATTTCTATATGTTAAGTGGTTATTATTTTATTTGTAGTTTATGTAAAGCGAATTTCTACCTTTAATAATGTCATTATTATTAATGGATTAATTTTCTTTCATGTAGTGCATAGTATATGCGCTTTGTTTAATTAAAAATTATAATATTGATATTGAAGTTAATACTAATATCTTTCGATATTACATTGTATTTTCGTATTTGATGTAATTATAGATGAAGTAAATAATTATGCAATAGATTAATTTATATGTGGTGATTTTATAAATCAATCTATAGGAACTTTAATTTGCAATTCTCCTTGGAAATAGAATTATAGTTTGTTAGTAATTTTGCTAGATAGCTAATTTGCATAATGTTGGTTGTAAATTAGTTATCACTAAATTATGAATGCAATCTTTCCAAGGCTGTATATATATCACGTCATGATGCATTTTAGGGTTAATCTTTCGTTGATTATGAATGGTATATGTTTGTTCTTCTACTATGTGGAATTGTGTGTTCCTTGGTTGTCTTTTGAGACTAGTTGATCCTTAGGATATTGTGTTTGGGTCTGTTGGGATGTTTTTGCCAGTTCTATCTGTATGACTATTTTGGGATGTTTAAGATAAGTATTTGATCTTTCTTCTGTTCCTAGTATGTCTAAACTCAGGATATGTGATCCTTTGAGAATGTCTCATGTTGTTGTGGTTAGTTGAGAACCAGTAGTTCCTATATGGGTAGGAACCAGGTTATGAGATTTATGAGATTATATTTGACCTTGAGCTTAGGGGGTGGTTAGTTAGGTGTATCTTAGGGGAGTGGCTTACAATAGGATTCTGAGGCCCAAAGAGGTCAGTCCAGGGTGACCTATTATAAGTTGTTAATAAGTGATAATTATATAATAAAACTTGAAGTTAACATTAAATACAAGATTAGTTAGCATGTTGAGAGTTTGGGGTCCAGAGTGACCAGTCCAAGGTAACTCAACTAGATGATGCTTGAGAGTCTAGGGTCCAGAGAGACCAGGCCAGGGTAACTCAAGTATATGACCATGTGATGACACTCCCATAGAATGTAGCCTAAGTCTCCTCCATAGGTCCTGCTTTACCTTTATATGGTTGTGTCTTTTGCATTTGGGTTTTGGTTTCGATGGTTGGTTTATGTTGGTGTTTTGGTTAATGTATTTACGGTCTTATCTTTGGATGGTGTACCTATGTGTTGACCTTGGTTCTCTAGTGTGTCTTGATCTTTCCTATCCTTATACTTCTGCTTTAGTCTTTCTAGATTGTGTTCCTGTGTGTGGGCCTGATGTTATCTCCTCAGCACGGTGGGAGTGGACCTTTGGTTCCACGAGGTCGGGTGGTAGTGATTCTTATTACCATTGAGATCTGACGGTTCTTCTTCATGCTTGGATGATCTTTTTTTTCTTTTTTTTCCTATTCTTATGGAGACCGGTTCAGTTTCATGAGTTGTATATTTTTACCATATGTATATATTGGTTGACATCCTTTGGAGGATGTATTGTATTGTATTGTATTGTTTATGTATTATTGCATACCCTACGACTTGTGCAGTAGATGTTGATTAGATTGTATACCTTGGGTATCAGTTGTATATGTAGTATTATTATATGAGATGTATATTATTGGATTCAATTATTGTATCCTGTGTTAGTTCTTTATAGTTGTTTCATAGATTATTTTGCTTGAGTAATTCTACGTCAAGGAACCCTCAAGAATTGTTATCTATGTTGAGTTGTACTTCATGTATGTCATGTACTTCATTGTGTTGCTTCTGCATTGTTATCATTATTGTTTGTTAACATTTAATAAAAAATTAGTCTGTTAACTCAGTGTAATGTTTAGGTTAGTTCTCCCGGGTTACCTGGAGGGGCATTACATAATATGTGAACATAAGAATATTTCCTCAAGTACTAGTAGAAGAACACTGGAAAGATAACTTGACTTCATCTCCTCTACCCCCTTCTACAATATCAACTCTATCTCAACATGTTTTTGAAAACAAAAAAGTAGGCCCCTAAAAATTCTAATCCAAGGACCACTCTTCTTATTTTAGTAAGTAATTCTAAAAAAAAATTATCCTCCTCCACATGGCTTATGACTAGTGCTTGCACGAAAAGAGGTGCAAGGGTTAGTCGATAGGAAATATATAAGGAAGCATAATCTATTCATTTTAAGGTGAGGAACATGATGGATGAAGATGATGATGTCCTTCCAACAATGGATAGCCATTCACATGGATAAGGAAATCTTAAAGTTTATGATTTTTTCAATCTTGTCATTTAAATTTTTCAGATAGCTTATCATCAATGTGTGATAGGAAGAGCTTGCGAGGAAATGGAAGATCAGATAATAGAAAAACACATTGGATGTGCTCAGGTTTTTAACCATATATTTAATATAAGGTTTAAACAAGATTTTTCACACAATAAAATAGAAACTAATTCTTAATCGTAAGTTGTATCTATAATTTCAATGTCAAACATAACACACCACGTGTTTTTAACATCCAATGAGACCTAGGGCATACTTGCCTACTTTTCATTCATCACAACATGAGCTAGATATACACCATGTGTACATATACGCCTTGATGTTGAACTGCCCATATAGAAAAATGTAGCTCTAAGCGGCTGCACCTTTATATATTTTGCGTTAACATTTTCATAGTGTATAATATTTCCTCTTTGCATACAGAACCAAAGGCATTGAAAATAGATTATTCCAATTATGTTTGAGATAAATTAAATCAAACAACAATATGTGAAGGCATTATATCTTTCCATTAGTATACACAAGGAAAAACATGATCTACACCATCATTTTACACTACACCGACAGACAGGGCACAACACTACCCGACGCCAAGGTTACCCAATACTGTCAAGTTTAAAGCATCCCGACAAACACTATTTAGTGTTACCCGATGACAAAAATGTTAAAGGAACCCGACGAGTAACAACAGTGCAACCCAACAGAACAACAAAGGGAGGAACCTAACAGATGAAGGGAACATGATGATTAGTTCAACAAAGGAACGCCGACAGACTTTCTGTTCAACCCAACGACTAAGAACCGACAGTCAGTTACATCCGGCAAAAAGTGGATCTGACTTTCCACGTCAGATAAATCACTGAAGTTGTATATATAGCTTCTTGATTTGTTTTTAAAACCATTATGTGCGGAGGAAGAAATGTATTTATTATTGTTTTAATTAGTTTTACTAATTTAAAACATGCAAACTAAATATCAAGGTCAAGTTGTAAACCTTGGATATAAGAGTTAACATTGTAATGCGTGATTCTAAGATAGGTCAAATACTTGTATAAATAGATGCTCAATCTATTGTGAGCATTTTTGTTCGATGAAGATAGTAGCCACAGAGACCATCTAAGAACTACACAAGAGATTTCATGCAGAAGGGTAGAAAAGAATCAAATCAATTTCAAGAACAAGAACCCAGGCTATCGACGAGCAGAGAAAGGTATTAATCAGTCACTTAAGGTGATATTATTATTATGAGAGCTTTAATGGATCTGTAATCAGCAATTGTAGATTGCATACAGTCAGGTCAATCATATGTACTCATTCTAACAAGTGTAGTACACTTAAGAAATCCTTTCAAGAAAGGTGGAATTAACAGTCCTATTGTAAATCTCTTAACCGAGTGCACACTTAAATCAGTGTTGCTAAAGCTCTTAACATATTATATCTTAACCGGTCTCCACTTTAATACTCCTAATAGAGTAGATCATCAGAAGTGATCAATTATAAGCCTTTACTAGCTCCCTTCCATTTTGTAGATAGTGAAGTTTTGTGGGTGCCATCCCCATCATAGTTTTTACTTCCTAAAAAGAGTTTTCTACGATATCATATCTTGTGTTATGTGTTTATTACTTTCATGAATGTTTCTATGAATGTTGCAAACAATTAAAGATTATGAATTAATACTACATGCATAAGAAAGAACAACAGTAATGGTCGGTAATACAGTAATGAATGATTACTAATGATGAATGGTGAAAATATTTAAAAGTTTTAGAGGTACTAATTCAACCCTCCCCTCTCAGTACTACTTCCCATTAATCCCAAAAATTGGTATTAGAGCTAAGTCTCTTATTGAAAATCTTAAAGGCTTAAGAGCAAAGATCATACAATGGAGAAGTACAAACTTGATAAGAATATTGAGAATAAAAAAGCTGGAGATACAAATGTTCTATGAACAGTATAAAGAAGCTAGAATCAAGATGAGAGAGTTGTTGGATGAGAGGAAAGGTATGGAAACTCAAAGAAATGAAAAAGATTATCAAGAAGAAGAGATTCTAGATTTCTTTGAATCTTCAGGATCAAACACAAGTAATGCATCAGATACATCAGAAGAGAACATCACAAATCTAAAGGAGATCAATCAACATCTGATAGAGCAAATAAATATGCTGCAAATTGGTCAAGAGAGCCAGATGGTAAGAATGATTGATGTGATGAGTTTTTCTAGACAAGCTGAAATAGAAAGAACACTTTCTATTGATGAAAGAAGGAAGATTACAGAGAAGCTACAGGAAAGGGAGTTATAAATTCAAAGACATGTTGAGCATCACCATGAGATTATTCTAATAAGTCAAGAAGCAAATAGAATGAATATAGAAATCATTGAAAGAGTGCAGGCTATCAGTGAACTAAGAGAAGAAAATGAAAAACTAAAGCATGAGGTTAGAATTCAACAAAAACATAATGAAGTTATCAGAAAGGCTGAAGAGAGAAATAAAAGAATGGATGATTTTATTGAAGGGCAACGAAGATTCAACAACAACAATGGTTTAGGATTTACCAAAAATGGAGAATCATCAAATCAAGCCAATCCAAAGAATTTCTATGAAAATCCAAGACCAAGAAAGTTGACATGCAAACACTATGGAAATCAAGGCCACACATCAAATGTATGCCGAGGCAAAATGAAAGGTATTCCTAAATCTACATCTTCATTCGTAGGATTCTGTTATAAATGTAACAAGAAAGGACATAAAGCTTATGAATGTAAGTCTAAGATGGAACAACCAAAGAAGGAAACCTACATGGAAAAATATTGTCTTACATGAAAGATGAATGGGCACACAAGTCTTGAATGTTGGAAAAATAAAAGGCAAGCATGGAAGCCAAAAGGTCAAGAAACTCCCTATTAACCAAAGAGAATCGGTAATCAATATGTATGGGACTACAATACTTGGAAAAACTATACAACATGTGGTAGATATGGTCACATTGCTGCAAACTGCATGAGGGCATGGACCAAAAGGTCTAAAGGTTGGTCAAACCCCAGAATGACATGCTTACACTGTCACAAAGTTGGTCATCTCAAAAAGGATTGCAAAGACCGAATGACAGAGACAAGCACATATCCCAATGGAAACACCATTGAAGATATCCAGAGGGCTAGAGACAAAATGTGGAGAAAAGATTCAAGCAAATGATGAAGCTAGACCAAGAAATGCAAATGGTGACACCCCATCCAATGGATCCGGTGACATCACCACCCCCACTCGAGCTAAACAAATCATAGGTGAAAATAAAGGATGAGCTATTTACACTTACCAGAATTTATTGGTCAACACATAAAATGGTTAAGTTACCAATGTAACCCGACACCCATCGGTAAGGAAGCAAAGTGACAAAGTTGTAATGACAGAATACCGATATCCATCGGTAAAAGAAAAAATTGTTAACAACTATCCTAAGCATCATGTCAACACTGAAGATGATTTTGAAAGACTTCCCGATGAACTCCATCTTCATGTCCCAATGAGTCATTGAGAATTTATGATAAAGACTTAGGGAAAAAAAGTCTATAAATAGACGATGAGAGCATTTCATTTTGCACCCGCGATTTGAAGAGAAAGCAAGAGAGAAAAACAGAGTGATTGAAGAGAAATCAACAGAGTGGCCTCAACACGATCCAAGCACATAGAAAATAGATCATTCACCATTATCACAGATCGAAGTAAGTACCGAGGGCACCAAAAGATCTCTATCATTATTTTTCAAGAAAGCCCTAAAACTTGAAAAACGATGGCAACCACGTCGAGAACTATAAAGATCAAGAGTGATAAGAAGAATGTGGTTAGGTTAATCAAGAATAACACTTGTGTTGAACTCAAATATAAGATATGCCCGGAGATTGCATCGCAACCCGATGAAACTGACATGTTTTCTAAGATTCCACCTAGGGTTTTGCTTATAGAAGACATTAGGTCTTATATTCATTGCAAGATTGCCGAGATAGGTGATCTAGAGATGGATGAAGCTTATAAGAAGCTTTATGATGTAGAAGAGAACCTAAAGGAAGAGAAAAAACACTTAGAGGTTAATGGGATAAATAATGCCCTATATTTCCCGAGGTATTTCAAGACTGAATGGATTAGGTTGGTGCTTAGCAGATTACATGAACATAAGTTGTGGTTAGATCAACCCAAAAAAATCACCAAGGATGTCCTTCACGTTGTCACTGGTTATCCAATTAATGACAATCCTAAGGCTCACAAGCATCCCTCTAGGCCAGAAGTCACAAATCTCACAAAAGCTGAATGGGACAACAGAGGTTTGAAAGTAAACACTGTCACCGATGACGAACTGAGGTTCGGTGCATGTGTGATTGGTTATAAGATCTTTCAAGCAAGCAGGTTGAACAGTATATCTACAACATCAGTAAGCACAACTTACAAGATAGTGACAAAGGTAATACAGATGGATCTGTGTGAGATTCTACTAAAGCAACTTGATGAAAACATGATCACAATCAGGTCCACAAAGACTAACACATGTAATTTTGGCTCACTTATCATGTGTATATTTTTCTACTTTCAAGAATACTTTCCTTCAGTAGGAAAAGTGAAATGGGAAACTACAAAACCGGTGACATTATAGATTAGTGAACTAATTAAGTCACTAGGAGATAATTTTGAATATGTTATGACAACATACTTCCTTGAATTCAAGGAAAAGATGATGGAAAGAACAAGGATCCCTGAACAACTTGTTGAAAAACATAGGGATGAAATATGTTTTATGGTGGACACAAATTTCACCCACATCAAACCAATTGTACCAAGGATAGCTTGGTTAGCACCACTGGATTATGAAATCAACATAGATCAGGCCACAAATGCAATTGATGCATTGATCAATGAACCTATTGACATCAAACAACCAAGGTTTGGAACCTATGAAGAGGCCATATCAAAGATAAAAAGAGGCCTAGAAATCAAGAAAACTATCAATAAAAAGGATAAGATGGTTAAGAATCTCAAAAAGATTATATTGGTTACTAAGGAGGAACAAGAACAACCAAAGGAAACTGATGAACATGGAACCATCGGTGAAGGACATGATGAACATAAATTAGATTCTAAGGAAACTGAATCTGATGCAGCTCCACCTCCTACAAAGAAGAAGATGACAAGGAGTCAAACTACAAATACCGATACCACACCTCTTAAGAAAGGTCAAGTAAGGACCTATAAGAGGAAGCAACCAACAAAACCAACCAAGAAGCAAACTGTGAAGACAACACCTAGAAAGAGGAGAAAAAGAATGGTTAGAACTAAGGCTAACATTGAGGATTCTAAAGAAGATGAGCCTGATGTTGTAAAGAAATTTTTTAGGAATCAAACTGTTGATGAGGAAGCTGAATCCATTGCTACACATGGTACAATGACTGATAAGAAAATCAGACAATGGGATACACTCAAACTAGAGGACCAGAATAAGATACAAGAGGCAATCATTAGGTCAATGATAAAATTCAAATATGTACCAGCTGAATTCATCAACCAAATACCTAAAGAACTGGGAAAGAAAATATCTCAATAGTGGTCATATGCTCTATAGACCAAGAGAGAAGCAAGAGAGAGGGTACTTGTTGCACTTATGCCTCCTGAATCTAAGGTTGAAGAAATCAAAGAAATTATGAAGAAGCACTCAGGAAAGTTTGTAGCCAAGATAAGGGCTTACAAAGTGCTTGAATATAAGTTTATAGAGCTAGACACAATGACTGAAACATAATGGAGACAACTCCTAGATCTGTCAGTAGAGTCAACAAGTCATGAGGAACAACTACTTCTCACCGACACACCTCGTAGAGAGGAGGAGAAAGACAAGGTAAGTCCTCGTCACATTGCTTTGGACAATGTTGAAGAAATGGAGAAAATTGATTTGGACAAAGTCATGGATGATCTTGGCATTCAAGACATCACAAATTATGACTCTGATAAAGATTCACAGAAGAAAGATGATTTAATATTCATAACACTCAAGGATCAGGGAAGGCAACAAGAATTGAAGACGTCAGAGGATAAAGATATGAATGTTGCTAATGAGACATGGCAGGACACATCAGTCATGGACTTAACATAACCAGACCCTATAGAGCAAGTACAAAAATATGAGGATGTCACTGCTCTAAAAGATCAAACCGACAAGCAGGACACCACTCTAGATAAAGCCCAAGCTAGCACACAAAGCAATATGCCTGTATTAATGAAGGCAATCAATATACTAGAAGGTAATGATGGATCTACTGCAGAGGAAACAAGCACACCTGAGGACAAGGGAGATGTTGAAGTAAAAGACACCTCAAATAATACAAAGGACACAATTGCAAAGAAAGCTGCAACCGATGATCAGAAAGATAAATCTACTGTTCAAAATAAAGAAGAAACACAAAAGGTAGAGGAGGACAAGAAGAAAGATAAGAGTGAAGAAGAAAAGAAGGATGAGCTAGAGAAGAAAATAGAAGAAAAATCTGCAAAGACACCCAAGGTTGATGGAGAGACGTCTTCACCAAACCAATAGGTGCACCCCGAGTAGAAAACACAAGAAGAATCTTCTACAAAGCCTTCACCAAGAACTTCAGAGAGGACAAATAAACTAGCAATGGTAGTTCATAAATCTGTGTCCCCACAAGTCTCAAAGAAGAAGAAGGGCAAGCATAAGAATCCAGTAACTCTGGATGAAATCATTGAGATTCTAGTTTGTGATCCAAGGACATTGGATCCAACTGAATTGACCAAGTATGCAAGACTCTGTGAGAGAAAAGCAATGCAAGACAAACTAAGGAAAGCCACAAAGGAGGCAAAGGTACTAGAAGTATCAAGGGGTATACTTTAGCAAATAGTACCAAATGTAGATGTTGATCAGACAACCCCAATGCTTGATCAACTAGTGGTTCTCACAGAGGTAATCACATCTCAGAAGATCGATGCTGAGAAGGTCATGGAAGAAAGACTTGAACAGAAGTATGAGCTCAAGCTAGCAGAAAAGATAAGCCAGGAAGTGGCATTGAAAAAGGTAAAGCTTTCTAAATTGGTGAGCATAATTGATCCAATCATCTCAGAAGCTATTACTTTGATACATAAATTGTGCATGCTTGATCAACTCACACAGGAGTATACTGACAAGATAGCATGATGATCTTAAGATAAGTGCACAAAGTCTCACGAATAATGAAGAGGCAATAAAATTGCACAATGAGCAACTCAAACAAGCTCAAAATTTGAGACATGACATACAGATTGCAGAGACGAAGTACATAGATGAGGTAAATGAGCTCCAAGCTCAGCTCTTACTGACACTTTCACTACTACAACAACATGTAATAGAGGCAAACACACTCATTGCCACCCCATAAATGTCTTTCCTAAACAACATTTATGATATGCATGCAAGGCTAGAGCTAGAGCACATGGCACTAGAGCTCCTGAAAGAAAAATGGGATAAATTTATCGATGACATCAAGAACACCCATTCACATATTCTTGAAACCTTGTAAGTTACACATTTTTGTCACATTTTTGGCATCTTATAAGTTGTACATTTTTGTCATGAGTATCAAATAAAAGGGGAAGTGATATGTACATACAATTAAGTCAGTATAAAGGGGAAAGTGATATGAATAATCACAATAAATAAAAGGAGGAAATGATGTACAGTCAACATTTGAAAGAGCAAAGAACAAGGAATATATAGTATAGAGGCAAGTATACATGTACATATATACTTATACTATACCAATGCATATAGTTAGGGGGAGTCATATAATGACAAGGATATAGACATGGCGTACATACTAAACACTTTAGTATTATGCACATATCAATTTTTGATACTAATGTCAAAGGGGGAGATTGAAGGCATTATATCTTTCCATTAGTATACACAAGGAAAAACATGATCTACACCATCGGTTTAAACTACACCGACAGACAGGGCACAACACTACCCGACGCTAAGGTTACCTAATACTGCCAAGTTCAAATCATCCCGACAAACACTATTTAGTGTTACCCGATGACAAAAAGGTTAAAGTAACCTGACGAGTAACAACAGTGAAACTCGATGGAACAACAAAGAGAGGAAACCGATAGATGAAGGGAACCCAACGATCAGTTCAACAAAGGAATGTCGATAGACTTTCTGTTCAACCCGACGACCAAGAATTGACAGTCAGTTACATCCCGCAAAAAGTGGATCTAACTTTCCACGTCAGATAAATAACTAAAGTTGTATATATAGCTTCTTGATTTGTTTTTAAAACCATTATGTGTGGAGGAAGCAATGTATTTATTATTGTTTTAATTAGTTTTGCTGATTTAAAACATGCAAACTAAAGATCAAGGTCAAGTTGTAAACCTTGGATCTAAGAGTTAACATTGTAATGCATGATTCTAAGATAGGTCAAATACTTGTATAAATAGATGATCAATCTATTGTGAGCATATTGTTGTTCGATGAAGATAGTAGCCACGAAGAGCATCTAAGAACCTGACAAGAGATTTCATGCAGAAGGACATAAAAGAATCAAATCAGTTTCAAGAACAAGAACACAGGATACCGACGAGCAGAGAAAGGTATTAATCAGTCACTTAAGGTGATATTATTATTATGAGAGATTTAATGAATTTGTAATCAACAATTGTATATTACATACAGTTAGGTCAATCATATGTACTCATTCTAACAAGTGTAGTACACTTAAGAAATCCTTTCAAGAAAGGTGGACTTAATAGTCCTATTGTAAATCTCTTAACCGAGTGAACACTTAAATCATTGTTGCTAAAGCTCTTAACAGAGTAGATCTTAACCGGTCTCCACTTTAATACTCCTAATAGGGTAGATCATCAGAAGTGATCAATTGTAAGCCTTTATCAGCTCCCTTCCATTCTGTAGATAGTGAAGTTTTGTGGTGTCATCCCCACCATAGTTTTTACTTCCTAACATGAGTTTTTGGCGATATCATATCTTGTGTTTTGTGTTTATTACTTTCATGAATGTTTCTATGAATGTTGCAAACAATTAAAGATTATGTACAATTTGTTGATGATACAATCTTTATGGGGGAGTCTTATGTCAAAGAAGCAAGGAATATAAAGACGACCCTGAACATCTATACTAAGGCTTCATGTTAATTCATAAACTGGGAGAAAAGTTCTCTATTTTTCAGCAACACTCCTTTTGATAGAAAAAAAAAGATATCTTCTATCCTTGGCTGTAAGATTGGAAGTATTCCAGCCCCTTATCTTGGTATTCCTTTATGTTTGAAACCTGAGATCTCTTTTTGGAATGAGATTCTAGACAGATTCCACAACAAATTGGCTGGTTGGAAAGGGGTTGTTTTGAGTCAAGCTGGAAAAGTCCATTTGCTGAAGGCAACGCCCCAAAATCTTCCATTTTATGCCCTTAACCTCTTCAAAATCCCTCAGAAGTTTGCTGATTTGATAGAGAAAATCCAAAAGAGATTCCTTTGGTCTAGGGTTAAGGAGAAGAAGATATTTAGTCTTTTTTCTTGGGAAAAGGTTTGTAAACCTGAGAGATATGGTGGTCTAGTATAAGAAGTATCGGAAACACTAATAAGGTCCTTCTGGCAAAATAATGCTGGAGAATCTTTGAAGAAAACAAGGAATGGAATCTAATTCTAAAAATTAAATACCATCTTACCTCCCTAGAGGACACTTTAAACTCCCATGAGGATACCTATGGTTCCTTCATCTAGAATAGTATTTGTAAAGGGAAGAATCTGGCTAGAAAAGGTGCTAGATGGAAAATGGGAGATGACAGGAAGATAAGTTTCTGGGATGATATTTGGTTGAAGAGAAAACCCCTTAATGATAATTAGGAGTGGTCAAATACTATTCAGACCTGTAAAGAAGCTATAAGAGAGAAGGTGTTTGATTATTGGAGAAATGAGAGTTGGGTTGATTTAAGATACATAGATGAGAATCTTAAGTCTGTGAACAAGAAACTTAACAATTGGTTCCTAAGAGAGAATCTTCAGGATAGTCTCATTTAGGGTCAAGAAGCTAATGGGAGGTTGTATGTCTCCTCGGCCTCTGCCCTCCTCTCTGATATGGAAGAAAGCCCATTTTTCTCCCAGGTATGGAATTAAAATCTTATACCTAAAATTAACATGTTTTTCTGGCTGCTTGTTCAGAATAGAATCCTAACGCTGGATAATCTCAGAAAAAGAGGTTTTAATATTCCCAATAGATGTTTTCTCTACTGTGCTGAAGAGGAAAATTGTAACCACTTAATGATTCATTGTTCCTATACTAGAAATGTGTGGGATTCAATCTTCAAAAAGATGAACATGGAATGGGTGAAACCTCAAAGCATCAAATATTTTGTTAAACAATGGTATTGTCCTTTCCCAGGAAAAGAAATAAAGAGACTTTAGAGGTTGATTCTCCTTCACTTCACTTGGATAATATGGAAGGAGAGAAATAATAGGGTTTTCCAAGATAAGCATTCTCCTCATGAGAATGTGGCAAACATGGTTTGCAGAAGCTTAATGGAAAAATTTAGAGGTCCTATTCCTAAAGATTCTCAGACCAGGAATAACTCCCAGGATATAAGTGAATTTCTTAAATGGGAGGAAAATAATAACAGAACTAATAAGATCAAAATCAGAGAAAATATTGTTTAGACTGCTCCTTCAAGGGTTGAATGAAGGGAAACTTTGATGGAGCTGCTAAAGGTAATCCTAGGATGGATGGGGCGGGTGGGCTCATAATGGATTGGAATGGAAAATTTCTAGGAGTTGTTTCTATTCCTCTTGGGATTCAAACGAATCATGTGGCGGAAGCTCAGGCTGCTCTCGAAGTGGTTAAGCTGGAAAAAGAGCTGGGAAGCTCAAATATTTGGCTGGAAGGGGATTCATTAAATATAATAAATTGTATTAAAGGCAAGAGTACCCCTTCATAGACTATAGCCCATATTATTGAAAAAAATACTACTATCCTCCAAACCTTCCAGGAAAATTATATTTTCCATGTTTACCGTGAAGAAAATAAGCCGGTGGATGGTTTGGCTAATGTGGGGACCCATAGTGACATCACCCAAAATTGGATCGGAGAGGAAAATCTTAAAAATTATCTTATCAATTATGATAGAGTAAACCATAGGGAAGGTGTAATCAATATCAATTATGATAAGGACACTTAACATTTCGCGGCGGGATAATTGTTAGATGAGTTGTGATAGTGTCATGATTAAGCATAAACCACATAGATTGTGGGTCATTTTTGGAAATGCTATTCGAAGAAACCAGATCAAAGATGCTATCATCATAAAGAGAAAACAAAGATCTTCTAGCAGGATGGGTGGTGGTTTGAAAAGGGAGGAGCCGCTGGACTATGAGAAGTGGAGGCAGAATAAGAAGGTTGGGAAAAAGCTGAAACATGGTGGTGTTACCCCCTACATGGAAAGACTGCATGACTTTGACAAATATATTACCAAGAGTTTTGCAGAAGGTTGGGTGAATGACAAAGTAAATATGGGTGGTAAGTCTTTCCCATTTACTCTGAGTCTTTTGGAAGAAATTACGGGTCTACCTTCGGAGGGCATGAATTTTTACAAGGATAATAAAAAAATGGGGACACAAGCCTTTAAATTGTTCCCTAAAAGTATTGAAGAAGAAGCTCCTATGAACAAAGGGGTGGGAGGCTATGTGGATATTAAAAAAAATAAGAGCATTTGGGCCGAAATCCTGACTGTTATGATTGAATACTTCACTCTGGATGGGTTTTACTCAAAGATTTATAATTTGCATTTTGTGTTGGTTAACCATTTTAGGCATAAGAAGAAAGTTTCTTTCCCTTATTTCTTTCTTAACTCATTGAATAAAAACATTGTGGAAAATAGGAAGAAGGCTAGCAACCCTGTTCTGCATGAAGGATTGATTATGCTTATTGTGGAGTATGCTTGGGATAGGATCCCTGACCCGATACCCAAAAGGGTAAAAGGGAAAAGGAAAAGAAATAAAGAAGATGATAAAGAGGAAAAAACCTAGAAGAGGGATAGGAAAAAGAAGAAGAAAAATAGGGAAAGCAGGGAGGACATGGAAGCCTTTCAACCTGAGAAGGATGTAAACATTGAAGAGAATGATGATGATCAAGCTAATGAAATGGAAACCTTAGATTTTAAAAGCCAAAACCCTAAAAAAAGAGGAAAATGAGGAGAATAAGGGGAAGAAGAAGAGAGAAAAAAATACTGAAGGAGGAAGGGAGGAGGAGCATGAAGAAGATAATGCTGAGGAAAAATAAGACCAGAGCAGTGAAAAGGAAAATGCCAGAGACCAGAGGAAAATTAGGTCTAGCAAAGATATGAAGACCACTGAAGACTAGAGCATATATAATATAAATTCTAGTGGGCAGCCGATAGACAAGGTTACCACTGTGGGTTTTGATTATGATGATCATATTTAGCTAGTGGTTAACAATAAAAAGGGTCAAGGCATAAATATGGAGAAGTGGATAGAGAATGATACCCAAGAAATGAAACAACACCTAAAGGCTATGGAGGATGCTATGGAGCCCTTAAAAATTAGGTTGGAAAAATTGGAAATTAAGTTTTTGATGGAGGTAAATAGCAATGACTGATGAAATCCTGACAGCTAAGATCAAAGCCATTCTGGAGGAGAAGCTGAAAGACATGAACGACAAGATTAGTTATAATGGGTACATTATTAGTGAAGTTCTGAAGCAGAGTAATGAGGGACATAAAGTCTCAATTATGAACTTGAAGGCCATTATAATTACCTGGAGATCAAAATGCTAGAAATACTACTATCACTATGGCTGATGATGCTGGGAGCTCAAGACTGGGAACTAGAACTAGAAGAAGCCTTAACCGTACACTTCCTGAAACCCCAAAGGAGCTAAAAAGTATCAAAGATGTTATCCAAAAGATGGAGGATATGCAGAAAGAGACCGAGAAGGCCACGATGAAAAAAATGTAGCTCCTGGTAAGTTGCTGGTAGTTTGCTGGTCGTTGTTCTATTTTTTGTTTCCAGCTCTATTTTTTTGTCTTTAGGTTTCTTAGCTTGTCAGTTGGGGTCCTACCTTTTGTCTTGTTGCAGGCTTTCGTTGTATGTCTGGGCTGTTAATGCTTATCCTTTTTGAGAATCTTTTGTAAATGGTTTCGAGGTCCATTCAAAACATGTATTTACTTCTATCAAAAACTTATCAATAAGCAGAAGTAGACCTACAAGAATAATGTTTATCAAACTCAAAAAATAACCTCTTAATCTTGCATGGATCAATTGTTAGTAAAATAGATACCCAAACTGAATATCAGTCTACATTTGAGTTACAATATACTTACAATTAAGAGGTCGTAGCTTCCGCTTCTGATCACTTTGCTTCTTCCAAATGAAGGGAATGAGATCTTTAGAAATGATTGTCTAAATAGAGCTCTAAGAGTCACCAATCATTAAAAATAGAAAGCAAGGCCGACCTAATTCATATACATAAGATGTTGACAGAGGAAGCATCTCAAAACTACCTAGAAGTCAAATGAAAAATATGGTAGAAGTCAAATGAAAAACATATTCAAATGATGATATTTTTTATACTTCAGAGAATTGAACAGAAAAACCGTTGTGGACATCTTCAAAGTGTGGTTTTCAATTAAACTGAGAAATATAATTTGTTCACCAAAGGAAAGACAAATTGCTATTTGTCCTCCGTGCACTGAAATTTTAGATAACATCTTTAAGGTTATTTTGTAGGAATTTCAAAGTCTTGTTCACAGAGTTGAACACTAATATAGAAAAATGTTAGAGATCGGCTTATACAGATCAATTATTTAAACATCTTATAGATTATAAAACATAACATTTAAAATATATATATTTATACATTTTTTTTTTTTTAGTTAAGTTTATTTTATTATTAGGTTAACCTGTATAGTGATTTGAATATACATGTATATGCATGCATATAAATATAACATAAATAATTTACAACCTTTTAACAAAAAAGCTCAGGATTCGAAGTGAGGTATCGGGCTTCCAGCTGTCTGCAATGACATCAAACCAAAAAAAATAAGGACTATCACATTAAAAAGGAATTGTTAGTTCCTGCCAAGGAACTATAGCAAAGGCTGAGATATTAAACAGTGATTAATATGTTTTAATTTGACGAATCAAATTTTCAGATTTTGTAAGATAACTTGCTCAAACTTTAACTATTTAAATACAAGATTAATGATTTCTCGGCTTTTGCATGCAACTCTCAATTCCTCAACACAAACTTCAAGAGGAGAGAATGGGTGACTATTAAGGTCTGGTTGCAGATATTAGAAAAATGACACCAAATATTTTGATTGAAATGTAATTACTGAGTGTAATGTACATAAGATGTTAAAATATAGAATTAAAGATTTTAATAAATTTGATTGATTTATAATACAGATTGATCTTACCTATATTTTAGAATACTTGAATGATCATTCAATCAATTATAATTACTCTTTGAATATTATAATAATGAAGCTTTAAAAAAGGAAAATTATCTTTTACCATTAACTTAAAATAAGATGACATTAATTGGCCATGAAAAATATTGATGTTGTGGTTTTCTGATACATTTTTATGCACTAGCTTCACACCAAAATGCCAACACTTTGTGCTAACTAAAAGAATCTACTTAGAGCTGTAGGTTTATGTTTTTTGGGTGTTTATGTCAATTTTCCATCAAATGATGGTACTGCAATTAGGAGAGTAATCAACAGGGGGGTATGCGCACCAAGTTGTGGACAAAAAAGGGGGGGTATAAGTGGACACATTTTTTCTGAAATCGGGTAAACCTGAACTTGGAACAGGAGTTTGAGGGTCATGCACTCAAAATAAAAAGATGTGTAAAAAATAAAAATTGTATTAACCTGAATCTATTTTCTAAAACACTAATTTTTTTTAAAAAAACTGATAATATTAAGAGGTTCAAACCTTGCGCGCACGAAAACATGTTCCCGATTTGTTTGGAAAAACATAACATAGTTGTTTCCGTGTGCAGTACAAAAGATATAGTTATATTCAATATTTTTAAATCCCTTTGGTAGGATGATAGCTAAGATTGAGATCTAGAAGTTGTGTATTTTTTTGTAATTTTCCAATTAGTATTTTTTTTCTATGATTTTTTAAGTGATCGCATCCTGAAAATTTGGTACATGTTCGTGCGTTGGGCATAACTTGCATCAAAATAATAAAAAATGAAATAATTTTTTTTAAAAGTGTATAGAATAAAGTGTAGAACAATAATATGTAATTTATTTGTAATTTTATTAAGTATATAAAAAGTTATTAAAAAAATGGTAGACATATGTCTGTGAGGACAATCAAGACACTGGTAAAGAAAATTAATGTTTACTAGGCTAATGTTGTCCAAAAATAGAAAAATTTATATGGTTAGAAAGCTAAGAAGACGTATGAGATTATGGTGAAAATTATATAGCTACCCAGTTGACAAATTGCAAACCTGGTGAAGATAAAGTCCAAAATTCATCTTACAAGATGAAAAAACGTCTAAAAAAACAAAAATGGAGGGAAAATGAGCCTCCAAGCCTTTGGTTCATTTTCCAAAGCTCTTCCCAAGCCATAAAATGACCAGGTTTCTAAATTTAAAATAACCTAATTGGGTTATGAAAAGTAAAAAGTACATTTTCAACTCCTCCATAACCAGATCGGTTTCTAAAAAGTAAAAAGTACATTTTCAACTCCATAACCCGATCAATTTCTAGAGAATAAAACACACAATTTTCACTTCTTAAAAACCTGACCGGGTTATGAAGAACTCTCTCTCTCTCTCTCTCTCTCTCTCTCTCTCTCTCTCTCTCTCTCTCTCTCTCTCTCTCTCTCTCTCCTACCCCTACTCTCTTTGTCTCTCTCAATCCTCTTTTGTTCTTAGTTTTTCAGAACCTGATCAGGTTCTGAGTAATTAGGAGCATTGAGTCATTGTGTTCTCATAACCCAATCGGGTTCTGAGTAATTAGGAGCACTAAGCCTTTATGTTCTCATAAACCGATTGGGTTCTGTGGAATTAGGAACTTTGCTTGCTTCAACAGTCTTAAAATAGTCATTGCAAGTTGTTTTGAGGTCCCACAACTATTTTTCTGTTGTTTTACGCCAAGAACAGACATGTTTGCACTTTTTTTGCATGTTTTTATTTTCAATGATTGAAAATTGTGTTTTTTATTGGTGTTTTTAATGTTATTTTATCATTGCAAGTTCTCATTTCAAGAAAATGGTTGATTTGTTCTTATTATTTGGATTTGATGTTCACATGTTATTCTATGTTCATGATATTATTCATAGGGTCCATTCAATATGAACAATGGGAAAGAAAAAAAGAGGAACAATTGAATAACGATAGACAAAAAAGGAAAGACAAAGGGAGCGCATGAGGAGAATATGACAAGGTACATCATCAAATGCAAGCAACGTAAGTGATGAAAATGAAAATGTAATGTTAATGTTAATGTGACAAAGGCACCATTTCAACTCGATGTCATTAATGAACAAAATGCACATAATGAAAATTAAAATCATCAACATACACCAATTGAAATGAATCCAATAAATGCACCTAATTCATCTAATGAAAATGTAGAGCATGCAGCTGTGTTAACACCTCCTAGAATAATTCGTAGAAAACCAAAGTTTCTAAT